>CAJNIZ010047136.1:23659-37240 GCA_905231905.1 Symbiodinium pilosum | reverse complement strand
TTTTTGGGTCCCCATTATAATACGTCACCTAATACTTAGGGTACCCAAAAAAGGGCCATAATTTTGACAGCCACCCATCTGTCGGCATGTTGATCGTCTCCACTGGCTAGCAAGCAGAAACGGGTGCAAAGGTAGACGGTTTCTTTCATAATACCAGCAGTATGGCGCAATCACGCTGTTGGTCTGTTTCTGAACTGAGTCTAATCGACCACAACTCAACGACATATGCTATGATTTTCTACTGCGGGCTCACATGCTTAAATTAACATGGTGATACAGTTGATGGAGGAAGTCTTGCACCACTGACAGCCCTAAAGTACTAAAACACCCAGGATCTACACAAGTAAGGGTGGTGCAAGATTTCCTCCATCAACAGTAACACACCCTCATGCCTGCTACGTTAACCAGGCAGATGCTGTTAGAACCAGCTGGACCTGACAACCTGAACATTGACTAAACGCCTCTTGTAGACTTTTGGGTGTATACAAGCGAAACGACCCTTTATGAAGCAAATATTTGAAGGTTCATGGGATGAAGCAACCACCTATTGTTTGGAAACACCGTACTTGTACTTGGGTAACCTTTTTGAGGCCAGTTACGGGGGATTCTCAACTGGGTTCTGAGCCCAATTTTTCTTACTGTGGCTATGGTCTCAGCTCCTCTCATCCTCCTTAGTAACCTTCAACAATACTCCCCAAGATAACCCCCTTTAAGAAGTTTAGACTACAGCTCAGGTGGACCCCCCCACCCTGGTATAATAGGAACACAAGAACAAGTACCCTTACACATGCCTTACTACCCTAAACCCTAAACTAAACCCTAAACCCTACGCTGGGTGGGGGGTCCACCTACACTATAGCTCATATATAGTCACTCGGTCCCTTGAGTGAGCTTCTCAGTAAATCTGGCCATTACATGCTACTTGGAGGGTCATGTGGACTTAGTAAGTAGTGTGATAGTAGGTAGGGCTTAAGGTTTAGGAGTTAGGGCTTAGGGTCGGGGGGCTTGGTCAATTGTTTGATACCCCTTATAAGCCATATAAACACCCCAAATTCTCCCAATTCTTAACCTACTTACTAAGTCCCGTGATCTTCCAAGTAGCTCATAGGTGCTGGCGCTCCCTTGTCCTACAAACAATAGGTTTAGGTTTAGGGTACCTGTATGAATGAGAGTGTTTTGGGGACTCCAACCACAAAACGTGTGACCCAATAGCCATCATATGACTTTAGCAGGGTCCTAGTTTGGAGGGCTGGGGCGACCTTCTTATTGTAATTACTCGGGTGGATTCCTAGGGGGCCCAACATAGGACAACCTCCTAGGAGACACTCTCTCAGAGGAGGTTGCTTCTCACCTTTTGTACCGATGCAATCATCAGCTCATGCTATGCATGATCGCGCCTTGAGGTCTTCATGGATTTCTAATCCTTGCAAGGCATGGGGATTTCATGCGGCTTACTACGCGGGATTTTGGGAGGGATGGTAGCTATGACACACAATTTAGTGTTAAGTCTTAGGTTTAGGGATTTCATTTCACCTGAGGCATAGGAAAACTAATCCCCGCTCCCCCAGACTACCCCCTCCCTAAGATGTCATGGCACTGTAATTACTGGGAATACCCTAAACCCTAAACCCCTGTAATTGCTGATAATACCCTTCCCAGACTAACCTGCAACCCCATATAGCACCCTTTTGACTAAACCCTAAACCCTAAACCCTAAATCCTGAACCCTAAACCCTAAACCCTAGCACCCTTTTGAAGGGACAGCAATCCTTCTCAGGGCCTTTAGGGTTCCATGGTACCTGTCAATAGCAAAGTGGGCGGCACCCTAAACCGTTGAGCTTCAAGGTGCCTAAGACTCGGTTTAGGGTTTAGGGTTCAGGGTTTAGGGTTCAGGGTTTAGGCTTTAGGGATTAGGCTTTAGGGATTAGGGTTTAGGGTTTAGACGCTACATTGCCTGCTTTAGAGCATGTGTTAGTATAACTATGTACAGATTGCGAGGGGGTAACTTTTCTAAGTATTCAAGCTTCTACATGAGGCCAGCGCCGCGGAAGTTTCCTTGGTGCTCAACAGCCCTTTTCTCAGAAGTGAGCTCCACAGCATTTTTTTCTGCAAGGTTTGTAGGGTTCAGGTCATTGTGTGTTGGATAGCTACATCAAAGCTGTGAAGAGTCAAGCATTTCCACACCGAAGCTACAATATTCATCGATACATGATTGTATGGTTCTTGGTTGAGTGCTCGCCCTGTTGGCTACATCGACTTAACCTCTGGCATCCTAAGGCTACAGCTCCTAAAGCTTAATCCACAACCGCATGAACTCTAGTAAAGCCTCAAAACCACCTCGGAGTTTGGATAAAACCCTAAACCCTAAACCCTAAATCCTAAACCCTAAATAGTAGTTTCCATTTTCTTTTCCATTATCCCCATTATAATCCCTATATTCCCCCTAAACCAAACTCGCAGAGGATCTGTTGGAGCTGTCTTGGCCAATGCATTAGGTCGTTCCCCTTACAGTAATAGTTACCACCATGGGTAGTAGGGTTTTAGGGTAGTAGGGTTTTAGGGTTTATTGTTTAGGGTTTGTGTTTAGGGTTTAGGGTAGTAGCAGTTAACGAAGTCCCTTTAAGCGCGGTTCCGGTAAGGGGGGAATGAAGCAGCCAACGCCTTGAACCACAAATTCCTAAAGCTTACCCCTACAACTTACAACCATCCAGGAAAGTTGATTCCCCTGTGCCCCAGGCCAGACATCACGTGAAGCCCCAAACAGGATCCCAAAAGCCTTAGGGCTCAGGGTTTAAGGATTTAGAGATTAGGATTAAGAGCTTAGGGTTTAGGATTTGGAGTTTAGGGATTGAGTGGCGGGATTTAGGTTTTAGAGTTTTAGAGCTTAGGGTTTTTCAGTTCTAAACCCTAAACCCTAACCCCTTAGCTGTTCCGAACCCGGGCCGAGGGGCGCTGCTGCGTTCCATTGCCACTTACAACCTTGGGCTGCGAAACGTTCCAAAGGTTTCGACCCCTAAGCCCTAAACCCTAAACCCCACTGGTTTAGAGCTTAGGGTTTAGGGCCTAAACCACGATTATTACTCACGCTCCCCCAGGGTTTAGGGCTCAGGGCACAGGGGGTTCAATGCATTCATACTGATATTCATGATTGTATTCAACACCCCCAACCCCATGTTAAATGTGTTGTCCAGTATATGAGGTCTCTCATGGGTAAGATTCAACATGGGCGGTGTGGAGGGTGTTCATTATTAGTATAAGGGGATTATGAGGGTTGGTGGGGTAAGGTTTCCGTCAGTTTGGCGTCCTTTCCTGGAGGTCCCAACAATGGAAAAAAACTACTATCTGAGGGTATAGATAGCGGACCACTGTTTTTGAAAGCCCTAAACCCTAAACAATAAAACCCTAAAATCCTAAACCCTAAACCCTAAACCCCAATTGGGGCTTAGGGTGTTAAGGCTTCAGTTTCAGGACCTAATTGACCGCAGAGAAACAACGATCTCCGCTGAGCCCTACACTGCAGGCCACGAACCCTGCATAGTAAATCTTCTGGGCTTAACGTGAGTAGTGTTTTTTTGGTGGTTGAACCCAGTAAGATTATATTCCTTATAAATACTATACCCCAAAAGGAGAATATAATCTTACTCTATATTGGGTACCATAGTATCCCCAAATAAAATACTACAAATCTTCTGGGCTTAACCTGGGTTGCTGTTAAGGAACTTAAATTAAGTTACCATGATGGGCATATATAGTAAAGAATAGGGTTTCCCCAATATAGTAACTTAAATTAAGTTCCTTAACGGCAACCCAGTAACGTGAACCCTAATAGAGAATCATGCGGAATTGTACTACTGGCAGAGAACTTCTAATACGGGGTCTGGCTGAAGAGCTCATTATGTGCGTCAGGACTTACAGAGACTTACAGCCCTTTTCGACTCAGAAAAGAAATCGTATTACCAATAGTCCCCTGGCAGTACACATAAGACATAAAACGAGAACCCTGTATGTGTTCGGAGTAGATTCCAGAAATCTCCAGCACCAAACCCTGAACCCACTGCTACTCCTTACTCCGTAAACCTGACCAGTACCCTTAACCCTAGACACCTAAAGCCTGAACCCTAAGACCTACCTAAATCGACCTTGGCACCGGCAAAGGTAGCAAAACATAGGTTCCCCTACAGTAGCATCGAGGAAAAAGGAAATAATACTAAAACAATGAAAACGGACAAAGCTCTAAGGACCGTGTATAGGGCCCTGAATATGGGAACCTCGCAGGTTGAGCGCCCACACTATGAGCCCAAACGGTGTGCCGCAAAGCCATAAACCCTAAACCCTAAACCCTCAACCACAAGCCTGCACCTTGGGGGTTTAGGGTCTAGGGTCTAGGGTTGAGGGAAAGCTGGCACAGAACCTCTTGAGAGGACTCTCTGAGAATGCGGTTCCATTAGAAGCCATTTTCTGGGTACTCATACCCTTATGGTAAGGGATTACAATAGAACTCCCCCCAAAGGTACCCCCCCCAGGGTTTAAGGAGCTAATGAGGACTATATAGGGCTTAATAAGGCCTAATAGGGTTCTAAATCCCGGGGGGTACCTTTGGGCAGTACTATTGTAATCCCTTATATAGGGATTATATAGGGATTGTTTCTATGACGTCGTCATTGGGATCCCAACAGCGCGGACATCAAAATGAATTGGAAGTACATGGCACTTTGCCACCACCGCAGCTGGACTGAAGTAGGTCATGTCCCGGTATAACATGCATAGTAATTGAGTCCTATTGTTTAGGGTTTAGGGTTACTAAAAATCCTGCATAACCTTAGCATCGTGTGCCAGAAAACCATGATTCCGGAGGTATATGACACCCAGGGTGATGCAGGATCTTGAGTGTCAACCGTATAGATCTGCAAGTTGAACCCTACACCTGAGTCCGAGTAACAGTCATGCCCTGGATGTCAATGTCTCTCAACCAATCAGCAATGCGCTCATCAGAGGAGTTCATCATCCAGCGACCTTTCAGATGTTACGGGACTTCTTTGCCCACGTTACCCCAGGAAGAAAAAAGGTCATTTTTACATAAATAGAAGGACTCCCATTCCCCACAAAGTATAATGGGCCTTGGCGTTATTCAAAAGTATTCCCCCAACAGTCGCTTGCGACCCGAAGCAATCCGGCCACGTATATACCAAAGCCGCAGGTCTGCAGGTGTAGGGTTTAGGGTTTAAGGCTTTGGGTTTAGGGTTTAGGGTTTGGGGTTTAGGGTTTTAGGGGTTTCGGGTTCAGCAATCACGCTATTCAACCCCTCTGACTTTTACGTCTGCCTGCAGGTGTATAGGGTTCAGGCGCCATGTTTTCAATCGTTTGTGCCTTGGGAATTGTCGCCAGATCCAACAGAAAGTTTGAATGATCCGTCGGGGCCATGTAAATCCAGCAGTATGTATGAGTAGAATAGGTTCCAGGGCGACAACCAAAAATATCAACAAAGCAAACAATGCGGAAAAAGACAAAGAAACAACTGAAGATCCTAGTCTTGTGGCCTCGAACTTAGCTGGCAGATGACGACTCTTGTTGTTGTGTTGTGCTTTTAGTCTATTTTTTTGTTGTTGTGCTGTATGCTTGTCTGTGTTTGGGAGTGCTTTTTTTGGTTCCTTTAGAATTCACTCCCTTTCGTACTCGTTGTCCAGAAGCCCGGCAGCCGGAAGCAGAGCATTGGCAGATCCGCAAGTCAATATGCGAGTCATCCGAACCAGCATAAGCTTTGCAAAGCCAATAGCGCTGATGTACTACTGGCCAGTCGAGATTTTCTGAGTCCACACTTGTCTTGACGTATACTACATGTTCATAAGTTGCAGTTTACGGATTAATCATATGTCATAACACATTGGTTCACTCCGGAACCTTTTAGATATACTCTGGGCAGTAACATTTTCATGTCACATAAGTCATCTTCAGTAATGCCAAGTTTCTGCTTGGCATGATTGGCTATCATTGTCATCCTCACAAGCATCATGGTCCAGAGTTGTAACTGGGCTATGTGCAGTTCGATTAGAAGTTTCATAGTACGTTTGCCGGTTTATAGTCATAAGTGCTTTAGAAGCCGGATATCCACGAAACACAAACACTACTTTTTTGTTTCGGATTCTACCATCTGACACAGATTCGAAGGAATCAATATTCATATCACCATCACAGCCCATCTTTGTGCATGGGGTAGGAATCTCGTGGCATCTATAATGTTGTACATCTATAATGTTGTGCATCGATACCCCCTAGCTAATAATGCAATATTCTAATGGCGGTGTAGATAATCTCAGTATGTAGTTTACTACAGTACCTTGACCATCAAACCAATTTTGTGTTCATACAACTGGTATTTACAATGACACTGTGTTCATCATAAAAATCTTCTGAATAACCAAGCTAATGTAAAATCCATCGTCCTTGGCTTGACAGGAACTCAGTTTTTGGATTCAGGAGTAGTACCTCTAGACCAAAATACACACATGCATACATGCACTTTTGTAAGTTCCTCTTAGGCATGGCCTAAAAGTTTGTGAAGACCATCCCATTAGTTTTCAGAGGTGTAAACTGCATTCTTCACCACATGCTATTGATCCTTGCAAAAGTGGTGTTTGGTGTTCCAAATTTTCTGCATAATTGAAGTGATGTTTTCCATTTTGGGAAATATGTCCTTATAGTTTGCCTCTACTTCGTTCTTGTGAAAGCTATACAATCGTCTTCAGATTGCAAAACTTTTGATTTTCTTCTCCCCTAAACCCTAAACCCTAATCTCTAAACCCTAAACCCTAAACCCTAAACCCTGATCCCTAAACCCTAAAACCTGATGCAGTACTTTTGGCCGGCCATGAAGCACTAGGGTTTAGGGTTTAGGGTTTAGGATTTAGGGTTTAGGGTTTAGGGTTTAGGGTTTAGGATTTAGGGTTTAGGGTCCATGCGGATTGTCCATCCTTACATGTTAACACACACATGTTGAAGACAGAAGAACCACTCTACTAGTACATAAGCTCATTAGAACATGTTACCATGTCTTGTACGCAATGGTCGCCTTGACACTTGAACCTCTGGATTTGCGAGACTTGGAGCTCTGGATTTGCGGGTACTAGCAGGGAGGGGAATCTGCATCTATATATATATATATGTACACACCTAGGCCCTACAGACTTGTTTTTTTGTCCCCATATCTGAAACCTCGTGTCGCACCACAATTCTCAGATGTGGGTTTTGCAAAATTAGGGGTACCTTTTTAGGGTCACCATAATAAGGACTATGGTGTTTTGTCTGCATTGGGGTCCCCTGTACTCAAGAGAACGAATCTCTAAACTCTAATCCCCAAACCCTAAGCCCTGATCCCTAAACCCTAGTCCCTACACCCCAGTTCCTAAACCCCAAACCCTAAACAATACCCTCCCGGAAACTAACATGGAAACCCAACAAGGGCCCTATAAAGACGACAGTCCCTTTAAAAAGGGGCTAAATGGGTTTCCATGTTAGTTTGGGGGAGTGTATCCCTAAACCCTAAACCCTAACTTCTAAACCCTAAACCCTAATCCAAAAACCAACCTTCCGGCCTTGGATGGCCTTTAACAAGGCGTGGACTCGTTTACGCGAAGCCTGGGAAGGCCCTGAAGCCTGCCACGTCTGGGTTTAGGGTTTAGGGCTTAGGGCTTAGGGTTTAGGGTTTAGGGTTTAGGGCTTAGGGTTTAGGGTTTAGGGTGTAGGGTTTAGGGTTTAGTCCAAATAACCTAACGTAGGTACTTTAAGGGGTTTTAAGGGGGGATGATATGAGCTATAGTCTAAACTCCTAGCATGCCCCTGAATAACCCCTATAGTAGGCCCATAGATAATCCCCTATATAACCCCCCCTTTAAGGAGTTTAGACTATAGCTCACATGATGCGATTTGTAAACTTGAGGGCCTAAGGTAGGCATAAGTTGTACTTTTGGATGCCGGGGTAATATGAGCTATAGTCTAAACTCCTACAGGTGGTATATGGGGGATGATACAGGGGAACTATTCTAAGGGTTATTAAGGGGGATACTAGGAGTTTCGCCTATAGTACATATAAAAACCCTAACCCCTAAGCCCTAAACCCTAAACCTTACATCAAGGCCACGCCACTTGGGGACTCCGTTGGCTGTGCTTGGATAATCTTTCGGCCGTTTAAGTCTATCAAAGCTACACCCTTAGGGTTCAGGGTTCAGGGTTTAGGGTTTGTCTATCGAGTATCCCCTAAAACCCCATTAAAGGCCCAAACCTCTGTTACTAGGTAGATTTACAAGTTAAGAGACCATCCGGGTGAATGCAGGTAGGGTTTCTTAGGAATATCTGGGTTGCTGTTAAGGAACCTAATTTAAGTTACCTCGTTATGGGTATATGATAAACAAGTTTATTTCTTACAGTAACTATTTCAAGTTCCCTATGCGCAAACGGGACAATTCAAGTCCTACCTCACCTGACCTTAGTAGCTTCCAAATCAGTTGTAGGATGCAAATATAGTGTAGGTTACGTCGCTGAAGAAGTCAGTGTCTAGGGTTTGAACAAACTCCTGCATGACCTTCGTCTAGTAAAATGACATTGGTGGATCCGTGCGTGGAATTGGTACGACAAGAAGAATAAACCTGAAACCCTAAACCCCTGAACCCTAAACCCCTAAAAATAGCTCACTTCCCAAGTTACAAGGTGGTCGAGATCATACAGGGCTTTGAACATCAATCGAAGTGAGGCTAATCAAGTTGGGCATGTGAGCATGGATCCCTGTAGTACTTTAGGGTTTAGGGTTTAGGGGTTCCTCTGTATCCCATTCTAACCAAAGTCCCCGCTCCCTCATGCCCCCAAACCCTGAACGCTAAACCCCCTAAACCCTAAAAACCCTCAAACCCCTAAACCCTAAAACCCTAAACCTCAAACACTCAACCTCTAGGAGTACGGCATGAAGAACTGGAACTTTACTGTAGACCCGTATAAACCCCAATCACTACGACGTGGTACTTAGGAGCCCTACTAAGGGTTTAGGGCTTAGGGCTTAGCGTTTAGGGCTTAGGATTTAGGGCTTAAGATTTGGGGTTTAGGGCTTAGGGTTGGGCGTTTAGGCTTTAGGGTTAACCCTTAAGTACCTATAAAAGGAGTATAAGGGAACCCCAAAGGGTCAAGGGCCTAAGGTCCACGCTAAGTCCCAAAGAGACGAATGCAAACAATTCATGCCCCCAATCCCCACTTAGGCTAAACCCTATTTTCAGGTTGCCGAGGCCTGCTAGGTACTTATAATCGGACGTACTTGGGGCTCGAAAACAACCTGGAAGCACACTAGATCTTGAGAAGACGGGGCTTCACCCAGATGATGGATGACACCCTGCACCATCCTAAACCCAATAGTCCGCAAGGGTTGTGGTTTTAGAATGTCAGGCTAGGACTTAAAGTACTTTAGGGACCCCCTGTAGGTAGTGCACCCTAAACTCCAATGACAAACTGTACTGGGTTGCTGCTAGGGAACTTAAAGTCAGTTACCATAATATGGGTACATAGGAGAAAATCGGGCTTCCTGATTATAGTAGTTCCTTAAAAGAAGCCCAGATATTCGTGAGTGTATGTATTGGGTGTCCAGCTGGGGAAACCAGAATTTCAAGTCCAACCACACCTGACCTTTTTTGGGGTTTCGGCTTTAGGGTGTAAGGTTTGGGGCTTCGGGCTTATTTGGAGTTTAGGTTGAGGGTTTAGGGCTTAGGGCTTAAGGTTTAGGATTTAAAGTCTAGTTTCCAGGGTTTAGCTCATCAGCTCAGGGGTGGCTTGAAGGCAAGGCCTGGGTATAAGTCCTTCCCTAGCGTCTGTGGTAGTTCCCTATATAATGTCCTATATATGGCCTCCCTTAAGAAGCTTAGATTATGTCACATATATATATATACATCTACATGTATATCTATCTAGTTATACGTCTATTTGTCTACGTATTTATCTATCTATACGTGTGAATCCTATACGCCCTCAGTTACCCGCTTTTTTGCTCAAGGATTCTGTTCCACATGTTGCCGGGCATTCTCGAACCAAAGGAAGGATGTACAGTCTGGTGACTGAGGGTTCGCCAGGGTAGGTTTGGGGACCCTACAATTTCATAATTAAGGGTTATATAAGCCATTGTCTAAACTCCTAGTATCCCCCTTAATAACCCCTATAGTAGTTCCCTATATAATCCCTTATATAACCCCCTGTAAGGAGTTCAGACTATAGCTCATATAAGGATTAAATTAAGGGTAGCAAAAATTGAGAAATCTGTTCAAACCAACCCCTGCTCGGGGGTTGCAAAGTCCGCTGCGCGCCTTCCGAAGCAGCTCGCTAGAATCCGTTTCCTCGACACCTTTTGCAAAAGGGTTGAATCGTAGGCTTTGGGTTTGGGATTTAGGGTCCATGGTCATGGGGATTTAATGAAATAACCCCTATGAGCCATATAATAACCCAATTATCCCCATTATTAACCTGCTTACTAAGTCCCAATGACCCTCCAAGTAGGGTTTGGGGTTTCGGGAACTTAGGCTTGGGTATCTGAATAGCATAGCGTGGTTCCTTTCTGTCAGGAGTTTTGTTCAGCTCCGTGCAGGATCGCCGACAAAGGCTTGTTGAAGGAGCAGTTGGGCATTCGTCAGAACCTGGGGTTTCGTATACTTGCCCAAAACCAATACTACAATTACTATTACCCAAATCCCAAGCACCCAATTATTGGGTACATGGACCCTTAGGGTTCATATTCCATTTTCAGACAGGAGCTTCGAGGACTTCTCAAATTCATCCGTACGCCACTCGGAAAAGACTCCCGTGTGATCAGGCAAAATCATCTAGTGCCAAATAGGCCATGATGGATATTCGATATCAACAATGTCCTGTCATCACAGTGTGGCGTCTCATGTGAGTGCACAGAAGGGAAGATGGCAAGAAAAAAGGCCACAAGAGTATATCTTGCCCTAGGGCTCCCAGTTACCTAGATAGTAGGTTACTGGGCTATGTAACTACAGGGTATATAGAACCCAGTTCCCCTTATTTAGGTAACTGGAGCCCTAGGGTTGACCATACGCATATACCCTTGGTGGGCAACACCCTTCGAGAAGCCACCTAAAGTCATGTGCCTCAACACCACTTTGCCCAGCATACCGTGATTCAGTTAGCACCCTTCTTAACCCTCAACCCCAAATACTCATCCGCTAACTTTGACGCGTCCCGTGCGCAGTCTTCTGCACACGCATCTCTAGGAAGGCTCCTCAGCAATACCGAATACAATATTTCGATTATGCTCCCATAGTACGGAGTACGACATTTCGTGTGTTTTATGTGTGTGTGTGTACGTAAGGGGAACCTACTTTTCTGCCAATACTAGAAGCCGGCTTTTACAATCGGGCGCGCGTTTGCTATGTAGTCTCCATAATAGAAGCCAATGGTGGTGCGTGCTGTCCATCGCTTCCTGCCCCATATGGGATACGCGGAAAAAAATGCTCAATTGTGAGGCTCTGCTCTGTCATTCTCTGCGAATACTGTATACGAGCCATAATCTAAACTCCTAGTATCCCCTTAATATACAGTAGTCCCCTGCATAATCCCCTATATAAGTATCCCCCTTAATATACAGTAGTCCCCTGTATAACCCCCCTATATAACTCCCCTTAAGAAGTTTAGATTATAGCTCACATCGACATCCCCACAAAAGATTTCACAGGTGGGAGATACATTCAATTTCTTTGCAAATATCCTAAACCCTATATCCTAAACCCTAAACCCTAAACCCTAAACCCTAAACCCTAAACCCTAAACCCTAAATCCTAAGCCCTAAACCAGGTAGGGAGATACATGGTGTGTTCCATATTCTGAGAGACAGGTAACGGCATCTCCGCCCAAAGCCCTAAGCCTGGCAAACCCAAAGCCCTGAAACACATGAATCCTGGGGTTTAGGGTTTAAGGTCTAGGGTTCAGGGTCTAGGGCCTACACCTTAAACCCTGAACCCTAAACCCTCCCCACACTGTGCTCCATAAGCCTTAAACCCTGAAGTGGTGCGGAGACCTCTCGGCTTCGGCGGCTTTGAACAGCGCATGCAGTGCCAGTGCTCCGATTTCCAGACCACGTCTGTCTGGCAAGCCTGGTCTAAACTGGCTGAATTGGAGGATTTAGGTTCTATAGTATAGAGTTCAGGGTGTTGGGTTTAGGATGTCCGAAAAATTGATTACTTCCCCTACACATACGGCGCATGGAGCCTGAAAGACAGCGCGATTACTCTCTTGTCAAGAGGTGGCTTCATGAGATTTCGTTCCTTTTTGGCGGAGGATAATCTCCGAAACCTCAGGTAAGGACTTGTTAGGACCAACTTCTCTAAAACATGCAATTTGGGGTGAGGAGGGGTGAGGTCTGTCTAATTTGTTGGCAGATGTTGCAACACCCGCTTCACATTCGTAAGGTTCCTGAAGCTTGCTATCCGAGCGACCTCACTCTTAAACATTTTCTTGCGCATGTATCAAGATGCACGTCGAGTTTCAGCACATTTGCGCCTCTGACTCAGAATGCAGAGCTAGTACGTCGCAAAAGACATGACATGCCGTTGTCAGATCCGTTGACACTCCACCTACAGCAATCTCTCCACCACCACTGCGACCCTATGAAAGTAGGTAGTTTCACAAAATGCATGCCACTGTATATCAGGAAGGTGTGTGCGTGTATAAGCAGGGCAGTGCAATTATGAGTGCTTCTACGCCCTGCTTGAAAACCTTCGCCAATCTTGTAGAGGAGGACTGGCTGGGGAAGGAAACGGCATACTGATTGAAGAACACATACGGAACCAAAACCAGGCACGCAATTCCCCACAGCGTCGCACATGCTGACTTCAAAGCCAGAGCCCACCCCGCACAGCAAGAGTCTTCCATACAAGGCTTCATGTACTCAAGGTAGAAGCACGGTCCAACCGTTAGAAAGGGGACAGTATCCACAACGTGTGAGGCATGCTGGCTCTTTATGGGACATCATAAAGAAACCACTAGAGCTCTATATTCCTTATCGACTTTTCGAAGCACGCTCGTGCATTGCTACGTGGGTCTTGGTATACGTTAAACAAGAATGGCATCCAAGGATGATCCGGTCTGGGGGGTTGTAATGGAGTTGGGCCATAGTGGGAATCCAATAAGACCTAAACCATGGACCCCAATGAGGATATCTGAGGACACCAAGCCAGAAACCGCCAAAGCCACATGACCCTAGACCTTGCCAATAGGAAACGCGTTGTATGAGGAGCATCCTGCACAGATGCCTCTAACTTCCGCAAGATGTTCAGGGTTTGGGGTTTAGGGTTTAGGGTTCCTCCAAACTGCTGCAACCTGCAAGAAAAACTAGCTCAGGAGCCATGTCTAGGGTTCCCTCAGCCTCGAATTTGGTAAATGCAGCAGGCGGAACGTTGATGAATGGCAAGCAACCAACCAAATAAGAAGATGAGCCTGCTGAAAGAGGCTGTATATTGTCTTCTTCTTACTACTACCACCACTACGACGACGACGACAACGACGACGACGACGACGGCGACGAGGACGAGGACGAGGACG
>CAJNIZ010047136.1:0-23649 GCA_905231905.1 Symbiodinium pilosum | reverse complement strand
ACGACTACTACTACTACTACTCCTGCTGCTGCTGCTGCTACTGCTACTGCTACTACTGCTACTGCTACTACTACTGCTACTACATCATGCACTTAGGGTTTAGGGTCCAGGGCTTAGATTCTGCCGCAAACCTCATGTCCTCATATGCCGAACTTGCCAAGTCCAAACCACAAGCCCGAAAAAACACATCTCTAGGATGCCAAATAAACCATAGACCCTAAGCCCTAAACCCTAAACCCTATGAACCCTGAACCCCTAACCCTAGACCCTATAAACCCTAAACCCCAAACCCCAAACCCTAAACCCTAATCCCAAACAGCCTGGGGCCCCTCTGCTGCACAGCTGCTGTTTCGGTTGTCTGGGTCTTTGTGCGACTGCGGATGCTCAAAGATGGCGAGGGGATCGACTGACCTGGAAGCGCACCGACTTTAAGGGCCAGGTTCCACTAGGGTAATGGAAAAGAATAATGGGAACTATTGTTTTGGGTTAGGGTTTAGGGTTGGGGTTATATAGGGATAATGAAAAAAAAGGAAACTTCTACATTTCGGGGTTGAGCTGGCAAACTTTCAAAAGGTGTTGGGTTTAGGACTTTGTTTTTTTGCTTCAGGGTTGAGGGTATGGGTTTGAGCTGTAAGGTTTGGGCTTCAGGGTTTAGAGCTTGGGCTTCAATGTTTATAGGATCAAGGTCATGGTGCTCAGGGCCTAGGATCGGGATTTAGGATCTAGGGCTGGGGAGCTAGCGGGTAGATACCATTAGATAAGTCCAAAATCAGACGTACATGGGGCAAACTACCGACCGTGGGTATTTCATAGATATTGATTAGCCCCCGCCCACCCCCTATCGGGGCTGTAGAATTTACAAGGTGTATAGCCCTAAGGGTCCAAGGACCCAAATAATAGGGTTTCCGGCCCAAATACCATGAATATTATAGTATTTGGGCCCTAAAACCCCATTATTTGGGTCCTTGGACCCTTAGGGTAGGGTTTAGGGGACTGGTTTAGGGGGGGCCCACATAAGGGGGGAACCTTAAGCAAGGCTTCAACTAAGCGGATCTTTGATTTACTAACTCTACCTTAGGTAGACCCCCCACTCAGTAATAGCGACTATAAGGGATAATAAGGATGATATTAGGGTCCTCTTATATCCTTATTATACCACTCTTACAGGGTGGGGGGTCCTCCTAAACTCTACCTACTACTCCCTAAACCCTAAACCCTAAACCCTAAACCCCTACTAGTTACTAAGTCAAGAGATCCGGCAAGTAAGGCCACCCGGAGGCTTCCGAGGGTCCCCAGAGGTCTGCTAATGTGGGCCCGCCACGGTTTAGGGTTTAGGGTTTAGGGTTAGGGTTTAGGGTTTAGGACCCCCAAAAGTATGTAAAATACTAGCCCTAAACCCAATTAAACAAAGCCAAAAGGCTATAGCTCTACATACTTTAGGGGCCCAGGTATTTCTCACATTTTGGCAGTAGCTCATGTGGAACTCCTTTTGGCTTACTTGACTCTATCTGTCGCTGGGGTGGATATGGAAGGGAACTGAATATTGTAGCTACAAAGCTGTTGAGGATTGAGGTTTGACAGATTGGGTTCTACTGTAGGGACCGAAATGAATTAATTGGGCTTTGGGATTTTTACTAGATGCAATGCTTGTAGAAGGACTTTTGGGACATGACCTTTTTGATAATTCAGTCTGGTTAGCGTGTATGTGGACAGTTTCGACCCCAACCACGGGTACTGCCTCAAATTTGACAACTAGCTTTGGAGACTAGTTTCGTAGTACCACATGATACTGCAGACCGATCAAAATGGGGGATTGCTCCCTTCTACTACTGCACTAGGGCAATACAGAGGTTATATAGGGGTAATGGAAAAGAAGATGGAAACTACTATACAATATAGGGGTTTATAGGCCCTAAACCCTAAAGCCCGTTATCAGCAAATAATACACCAAGTCTCAATCGTCTTCGAGATAAACATCCCGGCCTCTACAGTCAGCCAAGGAGCTTACCAACAATCTCATCCTCAACCCTTAAGTCAGACCCCAGAGGGTCCAAGTACCCGATACTTAGGTCCCTTTTAAGGGGGATCTATGGGGTTATATCGGGATATATGAGGTTTAGGTTTTAGGGTCCAAGCACCCAATAATTAGGTACTTGGGTTTTGGATAATAGCAATTCTAGTACAGGTTTTGGGTAAGTATATGATTCTTTGGTACTTGGACCCTAAGGGTTCCTTAACCCTCAAGTCTGAAGTCAAGGAGCTATAAGTCAGTGTGATGGAAGGATCGAAGAAAAATGAGCCCTCCTCAGATGGACCATGAAAGGGCGTGAGAAGGAAAGCTTCGGCTCTACTTGGAGGTTCATGGGGACTTAGTAAGTAAGATAATAATGGGGATAATTGGGGTCATTACATAGCTTCTGGGGGGCTATTAACCTACTTTTCCTATTTTCCGTTGACAGGCTGCGCACCGAGTAGCGTTCTGCGGGAGAACCACCCTACCCTGAACCCTAAATGGTAGTTTCGATTTTCTTTTCAATATCCCTATATAGCCAATACATATATATATATATTATATAACCCTTAAAGGGCGAGATTTGAGGAGTTCAGTGCAGTGGCTCTCTTCGGACTATCTACTTCGAGCATCTCTTGACCTTGTTCGTTCACTTAGAACTTGGAGGGTTATGGGGACTTAGTAAGTAGGTTAACAACCCCTATAAGCCATATAATATGCCCAATTATCCCCACTGTCAGCCTACTTATTAAGTCCCTATGACCCTCCAAGTAAGAGGGGCCGTGGGGCTTGTAGTAGAGGTTATTGGGAAGAGTAGGTCGAGGTACTAGGTCAAAAGATCATCCAAGTATTGACTATATGTATCAGCATGATGCAAACTTGAAATCCTCGGGTCGGTTCATTTACTTTTGGCTAGCTAGGAATGAAGGAATGCATCCTCATAGTAGTCCCTATATGACCCATTATAACGGTTTCCATGTTTTTCATTCCTTCATTCCTGGCTAACCCTACGCCCTAAACCCTAAACCTTAAACACTAAACTGTAATCTTAAACCGTAAACCCGAAACCCTAGACCCCAAGTTCAAAGAGCGCAATCGCAGGGGGCAGGGGTTTTGGACCACCATCTGGTCACATGATCCGCGAAGACTATCCCAACATCCAAGTACACAAAGAGTGGTTTAGGGTTCAGGGTTTCAGGGTTCAGTGTTTCAGGTCTTCTGGGTCCCGGTATTGCAATCTGAATCGTTGTCGGCAGCTAACGCTTGCAGATTTGAGCAAATGTACTGTCAGGGACATGATGAAATGAGGTTGGTAATCTTGGTATCTGCGACCAAACGCTCCAAGGATAGGATCTGCATCTGTGTGTATGTACATTGACATGTGGTTGTACAACATCCCCAATATGAAGCCGAGGGCAGATCTGAAAGCACCATTACCCTGTGTGACCTATGTGGTTTAGGGTTCAGGGTTATCCTTCTTGACTGTCTATAAATGAATGGACATGTCGCGCTTACCACCCGCTTAGAGCTCATAAGAGCATTGCAGGGGCGGGTTCAGGGTTTAGGTTGTTTTGCTGCACTTGGAGGGTCGTGGGGACTCAGTAAGTAGGTTAAGAATGGTGGGAATTGGGGTTCTTACATGGCTTATAGGGTTATTAACCTACTTACTAAGTCCCCATGACCCTCCAAATAGGGTGTAGTTGTTTTGCTTCAGAGGGGCTACCCCCAGGGCCGCGAGCCCATAAAAGGTGTCCCAGGAAGTCCCAGGGACCTGCCAGCAAAAACCCCTCGATTATTTCCCTTTAGGGTTTAAGGTTAAGGTATAGGAACTTAGAGCTCCTGAATACAATAAACCCCTACATAAGCCTGGTGTCAAGAATTGTCCATGGCCTTTTCCAGTTGACGCGAGATTTATCTACAGGATCTTCCTTCAACTGTTACAGCGTTGGGGCCGCAAACCCTGAACCCTACTCCCAGTCCCCTCAGACCTCTATTCAGAATGTGTTGACAATTTCTCAGGGGTATTCTGTAACAAACATTCTAAATACTTCTTAAGGAGACTACACGCTAAACCCTAGACCCTTACACCTGCTGCAGCGCAGTTGCGGAGTGGCGACGACCTCCTAGCCCAGCCGACCACGAGCGGCTCCTGCTACCTTGTTTGTCAGTGGTTGGGTTAAAGGGCAGTGGGGACACTTGGGATTGAGTCTGAAGGTTATTAGTTTGGGGTTCAGTATTTGGGGCTCCCGCTATGCTGGTCCTTGCTGATGAACAAGTACTTCATTTATACTATACGGTTTGGCGCTACTTTGTGGGGTCTTGGGGCTATTCATGGGGTAGAAAACCTAGTTGTCATCACAAGTGGACATTGAACCTTTTCCAGACATGTAATGGATCACCTGACTCCAAGTCTCTAAACGTGGTTGCGAGTGTTTAGAGATAAACTAACAGTTGGAACAGGCACGAGCGGTAATGCTTCTGTGTGGGACCATGGCATAGGGCATATACTCATAAAGACTTACGGCAATTAGGGTTATAATGATCCCCCCTGAAAAGCCCTACAACAGTCCTTTATGTAATCCCCCTATGTAACCCCTGTCCAGGAGTTTAGACTATACCTTGTATCACGTCCTAAACCCTAAACCCTAAACCCCTAAACCCTAAACCCTAGACCCTAAACCCGTTCATATCATATGCTCAAAGGTGGCTGGGTGGGATCCTCACCAACCCTGGTCCAACCAAAACTGCAAACTGCACATGGGTGGTTGTCAAAATTATGGTCCCTTTTTGGGTACCCTAAATATTCTGGGCCGTATTTTTATAGGGACCCAAAAAGGGACCATAATTTTGACAACCAGCCACATGAGCTATAGTCAAAACTTCTATTATCGGCATGCTTTGCGCATGCAGGAAATTGAATAAAACCTTTAGGGTTTAGGGTTTTAGGGGCTTAGGCTTTAGAGTTTAGGGTTTAGGGTGAAGAGTGCTATGCTTTCAGCGTGTAAGAGTGGGAAATGGTATCTCAGAAGCATCACATGCTATCTCCCAAATGAACATGGAAGCCCATACTGCCCTTGCTCCAATCCCCACACATGGCCCTGTTGGGCAGGGTCCATGTTAATTTGGGGGAACAAGCCCTTTCGAAATCACCATGAAGGCGCAACATGAAGAGAGAAGGAAGTTTGGGTTTCGAAACACCCCCTTCTCAAAGAAACGCCAACCCTAAACCCTAAACCCTAAACCCCCCTCTCGAACCATCAGCGGGTCCTTAGGGACCTCATCCCATCTTCAACCGGGAAGGATCAAAGTGACCTCCTCCATCCTCTATTGCTGAGTTCTGCCCTTGATGGCTTCTCGTTCCGAGGGGAGGCTGGGTAAGTGTGGGGGAGGATAGGTGAATAGGACAGAAAACTGAAACTCCAGAGGGCAGAAAACCTAGCCCTAAACCCAAGCCCTAAAACCAGAAGGCGGAATGCCTAACCTCAGACTCTTGAGGACTTGATTAGCCTGGTGGCGGCTGTACATCATCCGGAAATTGTGCCGTTGTGTCAATGTGTTTGTCTCACCTAAGTCTGCATCGGATTCAAGATTTAAGTTGTGCGAGTTTCCAAAAAAAGAGAAGGCCCCCATATATGCCTCTGAAGTGCGTGCATCCTCATTTTCGGAATCCCCAAACCAGGATGGGCTATTAGACCTTAAAGGGCCCTTAATCCACCCTTGTTAAGGTACTATTAGGGAATTTTAGGGTTGAATAGCCCATACTGGAAAGGGACCCCCATCTTGTTTTTCAGTTAGCACGGGGGCACTTGTCCCTGCAGGGAATTTTAGGGTCTAATAGCCCATGGTGGTAAGGTTCGGCCCCTGCCTACCTTAATTGTTGAGGGCTCTTTCTGGGATAATGGGGCTGAGGCTGCCAGATTATACCCGCGCACCTTGACCATATTGACTAAGAAGGTAGGGTGTTTAGGGTTAACGGTTAACGGATGACCCTAGTAGAGTACCATAATTGGCATACTTGGACATGCAGGATGTTGAGCATCCAGCGTGAGACCTTACAACTAGCAGATGAGCATGATAGGAAACCTAATGTTTCCTACTACGCCGTCTACGCCTTTCTATGTACAAATGGGTCGTCTCATACACCATGGCTTCGAAACCCTTATTGCAATCATCCTAGCAGAAGACCCTCAACCCAAATATGCACTTGCACGCCCGCTGTAAGCTTCTCCACAGAAGGTGACAATATAGCGTAGCATTAAACCCTGTGACCCGCAGAGAAGCCAGTTTTGTGATATACGGTTCATGTTCAGGCTTACGGGGTTGGGGGGTTAGGGGCTCGTGATTTGGGAGCTTTGGGTTCATCAGTTGACTGTTCACACTTCAGATTGCATGCACTTCAACTCGCTAGCAGCGTAATGGTAGGCTTTAAGGCCTTTGTGCCCTGAACCCTAGGCATTGAAAACCCTAAACCCTTGCCCCTCCAGGACCAAAGCCCCAAGGCTTTTATTCCTAATCCAAGATTAAGATCCCTAAAATCCTCAAAACAACCAAACCTATTATGGACCCTAAACTCCCCAAACCCTTACAGTTTGGGTTTACCCCAAACCCCTTAACCCTAAACTCCTGCACCTCGTGAACCCCTTGAACACCTTGGTTCTTAATCCTTACCCCCCCAATATTCAAGGGTGCCCCCCCCATAACCGAAGGGGCGCCCAGTTACCTAAATAGTGGCCTACTGGGCTATGTAACCTTATAGGGTATATAGAACCTAGAACACCTTATTTAGGTAACTGGAGCCCTGGGGTAAGGCATATACTCCCGCCCGTATTTAAGATTATGCGGGAATATTTATCGTACGACCCGAACATAATGGGTGTTTCATAAAATCGTACAAACTGCGATTAAATCCATTAAGGAGCCTTATTAGGGACAATTGGAAATTAGGGCCGTATTAGGGACTATTTCGAATTAGGGCCTTATTAGGGTTTATATGAAATTAGGGCTTTATCACGCACTATTTGAAAGCGGGCCTTATCAGGGACTATTTGCAATTTGGGCCTTATTAGGGACTATTTGAAACTAAGGCCTTATTAGGGACCATGTGAAATCAGGGCCTTATTAGGTACCATTTGAAATTAGGGCCTTATAATGGGACTATTTGAAATTAGGGGCTTATTAGGGGCTTATTAGGGATCATTTCAATTATTAGGGACTATTTGCAGCTAGGGCCTTATCGGGGACTAATTGAATTTAAGGCCTTATCAGGGACTATTTCAGAATTAAGGCCTTTTAAGGCACTATTTCTAATTAGGGCTTTATTAGTGACTATTTGAAATTAGGGAGTGACTATTATTCGAGACTATTGCAAATTAGGGCCTTAGTAGGGTCTATTTGAAATTATGGCCTTATCAAGGACATTTTCAAATCAGGGCCTTAGTAAGGATTATTCCAAATTAGGGCCTTGGAATCTGTTCCTTCTCTTCTATATAACTTGCTGTATAAAAAACCATTCAAAAAGGCATCAAAATCTAGGAAATCAAGGAGATCCCTAATCCTTAAGACTTGTGCTCAACCCCCCCCCCCTTAGTTGAGAGGATCCGAGCCGCAATTTACTTTGGTCTTGGTCCTTTAAAAATAGTCTTCGGGGCAGATTTCAGGATGTGGAATGTTGGCGAACCCGTATTTAATATTAGGAGGAAGGGATTACGAGGGGAGCGTTCTCGGTAATAGCGAGGAAGCGGGGGCCAGTAAGAACGAGGAAGCCCGGGCCAGTAATAACGAGTACCGGTGCCACTATCAACGAGTAGAAATTTTAAAGGAGCACATACGTGAAATGCTACGAGCTGTGGCAGGGGAGGAGCCCAGATGCGGGGGAATCACCTTTTCAGCAGTTTCAGCCCTGAAAAACTCAAAAAGGTGATTCCCCGCACCGGGCTCCAGGGGTCCAAGAAAGGAGCCCAGATGTGGGGGAATCACCTTTTCGGCATTTTCAGCCCTGAAAAGCTCAAAAAATGATTCCCTTCCAGGCGTGCAGGGAAGAGCCCAGAGGGAAGAGCCCAGATGTGGGAGAATCACCTTTTCGGCATTTTCCTGAAAAACTCAAAAAGGTGATTCCCGCACACCGGGCTCCGGGGTCCAGGGAGGAGCCCAGATGCGGGGGAATCACCTTTTCGGCATTTTCAACCCTGAAAAACTCAAAAAGGTGATTCCCCCACACCGGGCTCCGAGGGTCCAGGGAGGAGCCCAGATGCGGGGAATCACCTTTTCGGCATTTTCTGCCCTGAAAAGCTCAAAAAAGGTGATTCCCCCACACGGCTCCAGGGGTCCAGGAGGAGCCCAGATGCGGGGGAATCACCTTTTCGGCATTTTTGGCCCTCATAAAAGGTGATTCCCCCACACCGGGCTCAGCGGTCCAGGGAGGAACCCAGATGCGGGGGAATCACCTTTTCGGCATTTTCAGCCCTGAAAAGCTCAAAAAAGGTGATTCCCGCACACCGAGCTCCAGGGTTCCATGCGGACCTTTTCGGCATTTTCAATCCTGAAAAACTAAAAAAAGGCCCCCACACCGGGTTCCAGGGGTCCAGGGAAGAGCCCAGATGCGGGGGAATCTTTTCGGCATTTTAACACCGGGCTCCAGGGGGTCCAGGGAGCAGCCCAATGCGGAAGAATCTGAGTCCCTCACCTTGTCAGCATTTTCAGCCTTGAAAAGCTCAAAAAGGTGATTACCCCCACACCGGGCTCCAGCAGTCCGGGCAAGAGCCCAGATGCGGGGGAATCACCTTTTTGGTGGAATCACCTTTTTACGCTTTTCAAGATTGAAAATGCCGAAAAGGTGATTCCCCCGCATCGTGTGCGGGAATCTCGCTGAAAATGCCGAAAAAGTGATTCCCCCGCATTTGAGCTTTTCAGGGCTGAAAATGCCGAAAAGGTGATTCTCCCTGGACCTGGAGCCCAGTGTGGGGGAATCACCTTTTTGAGCTTTTCAGGGCTCAAAATGCCGAAAAGGTGATTCTCCCACATCTGGGCTCTTCCCTCTGGGCTCTTCCCTGCACGCCTGGAAGGGAATCATTTTTTGAGCTTTTCAGGGCTGAAAATGCCGAAAAGGTGATTCCCCCGCATCTGGGCTCCTCCCTGACCCCTGAGCCCGGTGTGGGGGACTGGATTGCTGGAACCCGATGTGGGGGAATCATTTTTGAGCTTTTCATGCCGAAAAAGGTGATTTTCCCGCATCTGGGCTCCCTGAACCCCTGGAGCCGTGTTCGGGAATCGTTGAGCTTTTCAAGGCTCCTCCCTGTCCCCTTAAGGAATCACTTTTTTGAGCTTTTCAGGGCTTCCCCCCTCTCAGCTCCTTTGGACCGCCCGGTGTGCGGGAATCACCTTTTTGAGCTTTTCAGGGCTGAAAATTTCGAAAAGGTGATTCCCCCGCCTCCCTGAACCCCTGGAGCCCGGTGTGGGGGAATCACCTTCTTGAGCTTTTCAGGGCTGAAAATGCTGAAAAGGTGCTTCCCCCGCATCTGGGTTCGGTGTGGGGGAATCACCCTTTTGAGTTTTTCAAAGCTGAAAATGCCGAAAAGGTGATTTTCCTGGAGCCGGTGTGGGGGAATCACCTTTTTTGAGCTTTCCAGGGCTGAAAGTGGCGAAAAGGTGATTCCCCCGGCATCTGGGCTCTTCCTGGACCCCTGGAACCCGGTGTGGGGGCCTTTTTTGAGCTTTTCAGGGCTGAAAATGCCGCTGTGTGCGGGAATCACCTGGGTTGAAAATGACGAAAAAAGGGCTGAAAATAAAAGGTGATCCCCCGCATCTGAGCTCCTCCCTGGACCCCTGAACCCGATTGGGGAATCACCTTTTTTGAGCTTTTCAGGGCTGAAAATGCCGAAAAGGTGATTCCCCCACATCTGGGCTTTTTCCTGAACCTGGAGCCCAGTGTGGGGGAATCCCTTTTTGAGCTTTTCAGGGCTGAAAATGCCCCGCATCTGGGCTCCTCTGGACCCCTGGAGCCTTTGAGCTTTTCAGAGCTGAAAATGCCGAAAAGGTGATTCCCCCGCATCTGGGCTCCTCCCTGGACCCGTGAAGGAATCACCTTTTCGCATTTGGGCTCCTCCCTGGACCTCCTGGAGCGGGAATCCCCTTTTTGAGCTTTTGAAAGCTGAAAATGCCGAAAAGGTGATTCGCCTGCATCTGGGCTTTTCCCTGGACCCCTGGAGCCCGGTGTGGGGGAACCACTTTTTTGAGCTTTTCAGGGCTGAAAATGCCGAAAAGGTGTTTCCCCCGCATCTGGGCTCCTCCCTGGACCCCTGGAGCCCATTGTGGGGGCATCACCTTTTTGAGCTTTTCAGGCTGAAAATGCCGAAAAAGTGATTCCCCCGCATCTGGGCTGGGGGAATCATCTTTTTAGGCTTTTCAGGGCTGAAAATGCCGAAAAGGTGATTCCCCCGCATCTGGGCTTCTTTATTCCTAATTAAGAAGTACCACGGCTCCTCTGTCTCTTAATAAGAAATATCACAGCTCCTCTTTGTCTTAATAAGAAATACCACAGCCCTCTATTGCTTACGCATGCAGAAATCCTGCGAAGAGGCCGACCATCAGGCATTTTTGGGCCCGCTGATGGCTGCGGTACACGAATGCTTACCAGGATGGGCTACTAGACTTTATAATTCCCTGTTAGGACCGTAATAAGAGTCTATTAAGGGGATTATAGGGACTAATAGGCCATCCATCCCATAGCCTGCTACTCGTCTCCTACTTCTCATACTCCTCTCCTACTCGTGCCCCAACCAATACTCGCTCTTACTGAACACTACTCGCTCTTACTGAACATTACTCGCTCTTACCAGGAATGTTGATTAAGAGGGAGTGGGGAGGGAATAAATCTACGGTTTTAAGAGGCTGCTACTCCCGCTAGCCGGCCCCAACGCTAGAACGCTACTTCCCCTAAGATGCCATGTGGCCATGTTAACTCAAGCTTTCTAACCCGGGAAGCCTGGGGGCGGGGGGTAGTATGAAGTTTGGGGCGGGGTGGTTCAGGGACCCCTGACCCTAAACCCTAATCCCTACACCCTGACCCTAAATCTAGTCCAGAAATCCTATACCTTTACACCCTAAACCCTAACCCCTGAATCCTAAACCCTAAATCCTACTTCACCCCTTAACCCTAAATCCTAAATCCTACTTAACCCCTTAACCCTAAACCCTAAATCCTACTCAACCCCTTAACCCTAAACCCTAAATCCTACTTAACCCCTTAACCCTAAACCCTAAATCCTACTTCACCCCTTAACCCTAAATCCTAAATCCTACTTAACCCCTAAACCCTAAATCCTACTTAACCCCTAAACCCTAAACCCTAAATCCTACTCAACCCCTTAACCCTAAATCCTACTCAACCCCTTAACCCTAAACCCTAAATCCTACTTAACCCCTTAACCCTAACTCCTACTCCCAAAGTCCAAAGAAAGGCCGCCATGAAACGAGAGTTGTTGGAGTTGGACCGCGAGAGGATCGTTGGCAGACCCGGACTACTAGGGTTCGGATCATGGGACCTTGGGCTCTAGGGTTTAGGCTCTAGGGTTTAGGGTTTTGGGTTTAGGGTTTAGGCTCTATACCGGGATCGTGGGCGTACGTAGGTATATACATTTAAATAAATAAATAAATATATATATATATATGTGGGGACATGTAAGGCTATGTTGGGCTATGTCGACATTAGTATGGCTACACACACGCATATATGTATATATATATACATTGTATATACACAGATGCAGGGGTACATAAGGGTATGTAGAATGTATGTGTATATGACATAGGGGATATATCAGGTTGTAGGGCTTGGGAATATACACTCCGTTGTTTTTTGAGGGGGTGCCTGTAACAAGGATTATGACATGCTGGGGTCTATGCTGGGGCTGGGGTCCAGGGTTTGGCGTTTGCCGTGTAGCGGGAAATTAGGATCTCTATGGTTTAAGTTGTTTCGCGGTGGGCTACGACTTGAAGGAACCCCAAAACCTAAACCCTAAACCCCTAAACCCTATACCCAACCGGAGGGAGGGTCATGCGTACAAGAGCAAGGCTGTCGGGAGTAGGGTTCCAATGAACCTGAGCAGGTGGATGTCCCAAATTTCAAAGCTGAGCTCTGCCAGTGCGTGCCCGAGAGGGCATATGGGTGGTTGTCAAAAACATGGCCCCTTTTCGGGTACCCTAAATATTAGGTGCCGTATTACAATAGGGACCCAAAAAGGGATCATAATTTTGACAACCACCATTTAGCCTTTATAACATATTGTTTTTACCTCAAGCGGAAGTGCGATTTTGAGTTGCGCTAAGTAACCCTGTTGTCTTGACCAAAATGTCCCCCCAATCCCTTCATATTCGAGCCCCCATACAACCCCGCATCCAAGGTTTGGAACCCTCTTCGTACATGACCACAAGATAAGCTGCAGTCAATATCTCCCATATAATTAACGGAGATTGGTCTGCGTTATGGAACATATTACGGACTGTGCTAAGCTACCAAGCGAACCCCTATGTCCACGCCTCATGGTCCCTTTATTGACAATAGCTCACATGAGCAAGAATTTGTTTGCTGTCCCTGTAATGTGAGAGAGGAACGAATCTTACACCCCTCTTTTCTTCCCGATTCCAAGGAGAGATCATACAGTAGGTGCAAGTTTATTTAGTGATCATGAAGGATTGCACAGGGGTATAAGGAGCCAGCTCCCCACGAGACTTTACACACGAGTACCTTACGGATTGCCATGCCTCATGCAGCTTTGCAAGCCGCAACGTGAAAGCTGCCTTTCCATTCCAGGTTGCAAAATAAGCCACTGCACTTGCAGGTTCAAACTTTCAATTACTGGTGGTTAGTGGTTAGTGGTTAGTGCTGAATAAGGGAATATCATCCTTTACATGATGTCTTCCCGTATTCCCTACTGACCACCAGTAAGTAATCTCAGTGGCATTCCCCACACATGTCCTCTTGCCCACGAGAGCTCGAAAACTTGGTCATTAACAGCTCAGCAAATGCACGCTGTGAACAGATCCGAGCTTTCTCTAGCTCAGACCCTGACCCCTTGACCTGCAACCGTTAACCCTGAGCCCCTGAGCCCTGAATTAAAAACTTCAAACACTCAACCTCCAAACCCTTAATCACCCTAAACCCTGAATCTGGAACAAGTAGCAGCGGCGTAGTGTGGACATCGCTATGTGATACGTCCCCGGAGTGGCTTGACACTTCTGGCAGCATCCACCTCTGTCAAAGCACCAATGATTTAGGGTTTAGGGTTTAGGATTTCGGGCTGTTTAGGGGTTTAGGGTTTATATAGGGGTTTAGGGGCTTAGACCTCGAGCCCTACAAGCCCTGTAAGCCCTAAAAGGCCTTATGTAGACACCTGATTAGTATACCCCCTCCTCTCAAGGGCCTTAATATTAGGATCCCTCTTCTAATCCCCTATTAAGGGGAGAGTTTTATTAATCACGGGTCTGGGTTAAGCCCCCAAATCCCTAAACCTAAAGCCTAATCTGTTTGAGTCTTGTGAGTTGGGTTAAAGGCCCCACATCTTTAAAAAATCTCATGGTTCACCGAGACGCCGTGACCAGCCCTAAATGGGGATTTGTATCGAAAATCGGGGTTTAGGGCGTACTCACAGGGTTTATAGGGTTTAAAGGGTTTAGGGAGTCCCAATGATAAGGATATGAACATTTGGGGTTCTATTCAGGGGTCCCCCTACCTATGGAAGCTTACAAATGGGGTTTGTGTACCCTAAACCCTAAACCCTAAACCCTAAATTCCCACCCGGCCTGCTTAGGCCGTTCCCACCCATTACTAGGGTGGTCAAACACTGAAGATACACGTCAGCCATTACACCCGTACTGGGTAAGACAATGGGAGCCTATGGAGAATGGACATATAGAGCCCCTCCGGGCTCTTCCCGTACATCGGGAGGCACAGCCCTGCCTCCAGCCACCCCAGTGGGCCAAACCCAACCGTGCCCCCACATTTTCAGCCTCCTTGCAGAAGGCCCCCTTTGAGGGGTCCGGCCCCCAAGCTGCGGCAAATCCTCCTGGAGGCCCCCTGCAGGCCCCCTGGAGGCCGGCCTGCGGCAGGCCTGTCTTCCGCTACTGCTTTGACGATCTTTTCGAGGTGGGAATCGAGGGGTAGCCCTAAACCCTAACAGGAAGTAATTTGGGTGGTAGCCTGTGATGTCTCACAGCGGGTGGGGGTTTTGAAGAAAGCCCAGTTGCGATGGGTTCTTTCGCAACATCCACGAGGCTCGCTGGGCGCAGGACATGCCGCCACCCACAGATTGCTGGAAGTGGGGTGGCGCCATCGGCGCATGGATATTCAGCCCTGCGCAGGTCGACGCCCTAAACCCTAAACCCTAAACCCTATCTACAGAGGGTACTTCGGAGGATCTGGGGTCTAGGTCGGGCGTCGGTGCTCCCTAAACCCTAGGCCCAAAACTCTAAACCCTGCCGTCTAAACCTTAAACCCTAAGCCCCAAACTCTAAACCCTAAGCTGTTCTGCAAAACTACATATGGATCATGAGAGAAGCAATTTGGTGGCATTGGGAACCAAAGCAGCCGTTTCTCCAATAAACATTCTACCCACTGTGAACCCTCACGATGCCCAAGGGACTCGCAATCATCTGCGAAGCGCAGGGCCTCGCAAGTCAGCTTTGAACTACTGCAGGGTTTTCGGAAGTTGCCAGGTGAGGCCGACATAGGGCTTATAGGGTTTACATTAGGCCTCCATCGGAACAAAGGTGGATATGTAAGAGCTGTACACGATATGTATGGGGTACCCTAAACCCTAAACCCTCAACCCTAAACCCTAAACCCTGTTTCCGGGCCCCAGGGCGGACTTAAAAATGCTCTGATGTTGCCATGCCAGGAACTGGATACTCCTGAACTTTACCTGGACCCTTCGATGTAGTTCCTTTTTGGGTTTAGCGTTTAGGGTTTAGGGGTAGGGTTTACCTGGACCCTCCAATGTAGTTCCTTTTTGAGTTTGGTATGGTTTTTGGGTAAGGATTCTTATTAGGACCCCCCAAAAAGGTACTGCATTGGAGGGTCCAGGTAAGGCGTAAGCAGAAAACGAAGAGCTCCAATGCCAACAATCCTGTGTCCGGCGATCCCAAATGAGTGGGCCAGTTCCATTGTTTTGGCCTTCTACGAGGCATCCTTACAAGGAAGTCGTTGATATCTAAAAGAACTTAGACGATCTTTTTTCTTCGTAAGTCTACCTGCTAGCGACGCACACCCTATCATAAGCCCATAGCTCTTGTTACGAAGTAGACTTACTAAATTAAGAGATCCTCTAGGCAGTGCCACAAGAGCTTCCATTGTGCTTAGCTCGCTCCTTGCTGAAAAGACCGACCGAAGCTGTACAAAACAGGTCTGTCCCTGAGGGTCCACATATACAACCATTAGGGAATTGGGACCCATAATTCCTGCCTAATTCCCTACTAGTTGTATATATGGACCCTCTGGGTGTTGGCCCATTCCGAACGTCTCGTGGCTTTAAGGTCCGTACCCTAGACCAGATAATCCGAATCCCCATAAAGAAAAACCAACGTTTAGGGTTCAGGGTTGACAGCTGTAGGAGCATGAAAACAACTTGAGCAGCCCCCCAACCTCTTGTACCAGATGCATCCCTCAATAGATACGGCGCCCCAGAAGGGATGTTCCACGGATTCGAGAGGCGTTCGATGTCAATTCTACTACTTACTTTTTGGTAGTAGGGAATCAGGGAATACATTACACGGGGATTGCTTAGGGATGAGATTCCCTACTGACAGCCAGTAAACAATCCTTCCCTAGACCCATTGAAGCATTTCACATCGTGTATTGCACGTGTGGCCCCGAAGCTTACAGAGCCAAGACGGATGGGGGGGAGTGAAGAAAGGCCCCTCAGGCACAATGATAAATAAACGCATGTATACATATTTGAAATCCTGAACCCTAAGCCCGAAACTCATAAACCCCAAACCCTAAACCCTAAACCCTAAAACCCCAAATCCTAAAACCTAGATTTTGGTTCGCTATGTAAGGACTCTCTGTACACCCTGAACCGAATCTGACCCTGCCACATGCGCAATCAACCCTAAAGGGAAGTTAATTGCAGCTCTCAGTTTCTCAAAGTGTCCGTGTAGGTATATGGTCTAGGGTTTAGGATTCCCCTATAGTTTATGAGTCCCATGACCCTCCAGCCCTGAACCCTAAACCCTATAAGCCCTAAATAATGTAGTAATTTCCCATTTTCTTTTTTCCAGTATAAACCTACCTACTAAGTCCCCATGACCCTCCAAGCAATTACAGGGAAGCCTTGGAACATCGGAGACTCTGAACCATAGGATAACTTTTTCAAGGTTTGCAACAGCAAAAGGTCCAGAGAACTGTTCACGTAAAATGCAATCTCCAAAGAATGCTTCTATTCCATGTAATGCAGGAAGCAGAAACAATCAAAACTCAAGATATATGAGGAGCATAACCTGGAGCCAGCAAGTGCCTCTTACGAGGGCTTACGGGTCCCTGATAGTGGTATTGAGGCTATTGAGGCCACATAGAGCGCCTTGCAGGGTCGTATAGTTAACCCCTAAACCCTATAACCCCAAATACACATAAACCTGACCCCCAGTGACGACTCCTAACCCTGCAGCCTAAATCCTAGATAATCCGCGCACGCCCCAAAAATTGTCTAAGACCACTATGGCCCACCGATGCAACGCCTTCTGCGGTGCCTCTGGGCTGGAAATATCACTCTGTACTAAAACCATCGCAGAACCTGAAATGAGTCCACCTTCGGTCGGGTTTCTAGATACAACACCGGTCGGTGTGAGTTTGGCTTAGGGCAAAGTCACATACTGAACCCTAAGCCAAACAAAATTTCTGAACCGGCGGCCCGAAACCCTAAACCCCAACACCCTCAACCCAAAACCCAAATTAAGCCTGTTATTACAAGCTGTAACCTTCATATTTGTTATAAGTAGGGTTTTCAACCCAATGAGAGTGGCGTGGTTTCTGGTGGTGGAACCTAGTAAGAGTATATTCCTAATAAAAAACTATACGCCAAAACGCGGATATAATCGTACTATTTCTTGGGTACCATAGTATCCCCAAATAAAATACTACACATGAGAGACCCCAAGGTCCCACAAATTAAGCCCCGCAAGCACAAGCTGCTTGTGAAAAGACACGCTTGAGCGCTTGCCCACAGCAACTCTCTTCCGAAAAAGGGAAGCCAAAGGACCCTAAGTACCTTTATTGTCTAAAGTAAGCCATCTATACTAGCAGTTTGCAATGTGGCTTGGGTTAAAATTCCATATATATCTTTACATATAGACTCAGGGGGACGTAGGTGCTTAGGACCCTTTGGGTAGACAGGCAACTGTATCATTGTGAGCACCCAAAGGTAAGGATCGGTATTTTCACATTCTGGTGAACTTCAGTAACCTCCCTGGGCAGTGGATATCCCCCCGATCCCAGTCAGGTTGCTGAATCTAGGTGCTATATTAAAGAAAGAGATGTGTATGTATGCATGTATGCATGTATGCATGTATGCATGTATGCATGTCTGTCTGTCTGTCCGTCTGTCTGTCTGTATGTATGTATGTATGTATGTACGTACATACATATAGATATAAATAATGTAGCTAGGTAGCGTGTACACACGGTACTATATACACAGAGAGAGAGAGAGAGAGAGAGAGAGAGATGTGTATATGTACATACATTTGTATAGTGCAAATATATATATATAGAGAGAGAGAGAGTGCAGATATATATATATATGTATATATATATATGCATCGCCGGGCCTTCGGCGACACTGGCGGCGCCTGGGGTGACCTTTGCAAAGGGCTCAAAGCGTTGGGGCGATCAGGTTTAGGGTTTAGGCTTTAGGGCAATTAAGGGGTTAGGGTTTGGGGTTTAGGGAGGTCAGCAGGTACGGCGTTCGGGGCTTAGCATAATCATCCTGGCTTTACAATCTTGGTAGCCCAGTAACCATATTACAATAATGGCGACGTTTTTTCTGTTTGTATATCATATTAAAGAACCCAATACCCGAAAAGGGCAAAAGAGTACACCAAGGATTACAAGCTTTTCGCACCAGGATTCTTTTAACATGGACGTATGGCACCGTTGATATTAAAAAGGTAGTATACTGTGAAACCAGAATTCCCAAGGTAGAAGGTAATCAGGCTCCTGCCGGATTGTTAGTATCCACCGTGGCACTTGTAATCAGCGTTTTCGACACGCACACACGCACACCATATTGCAAGGCGATTCTTTAAACCACACATCATATTGCAGGCCTATCCTGAAACCTGTTGATGCTTGCTTGGTGTGACTCATGCTACTTCGCCTGTTTTTCAGGGGTTCTAGCAGGGGCCTCTAACTTTGCAGGAAGGACTCTCATGCGTGACATTTGGTTTGGCATGGTTTGGCATGGTTTGGGCAGGTGTCTTCGTATGGATCAGCAACATCCCTCAACACAATTACGATGAAACCCTAAACCTTAAACCCTAGGCTATGGTATAGCCCCTGAATACTCGAAGGCTCCATGTAGGTATATAGTAAATACTTAGGGCCCAAAGGAGTTCCCATGTTATTAGGGCCCAGGTATATACTATAGAGCTACATGACCCTTTGGGCTACCAGAGAGTGTTCTTGGGATGTAGTGGTCAAGTCTCGGGCAGTGTTTCACCCTGGTGGAGTCCCACAGCTATGTTCGAATACAGGCATTGTCTACATGTATAGTCCCCATCAGTAGGTAGACTATGGGGTATATGGGGATCTTATTATGATATAGCCAAAGCCATTTTCTATCTACTTGAGGGGGACTATAGCCCTTGTTGAAAACGACAGTAGATTATGTTCGCCCCTGCTGGGAGTTCAGGGGATGCTGCAATCATGTTGCATAAAGTCCCACCATCATATAGGGGCTACGCAACATTAGGGTTGGGGGCGATCCCGTTGAAACTATGCCACTGTGCCATTGTAGTCAATGAAGGTAATGTAGGACATTAAGTATTTGACTCGCAAAGAAGGGACCCTAACCATGACAATAAAACTGCAGAGCCCGAAAACCGAAGCCTCAACCCGGCAACAGGAACGCCCTAAATCTCAAGCACAGAACCCCTAAACGAAATCACGAATAGTCCTACCAGCAATGGTACTAGTAATAGCAATAACAGTCGTAATAATAGTAATGATGGTAATAGTAATATAATATGTAGGGACCCATGTAAAAGAAAGTTCATTACTTCTCGAGACCTCGCGAAGGGTTTTCGATGGCTGGCTCCCTAATAGCTCTCAATATGAACTCCTACTATGGGACCCCGAAACACGCGATGTCCTTCCTGACAACCTGAAGCCTCGGATTCGATTGCCAAAGGGCGCTTGCGCTGGTCTATCCTGGGGCACAAACAGCATGTGCAGGGGCCTAGATAGTTGGAATCGGGTTTCCAGGCACGTTGGTTTGAAAAGAAGTACACAGGAAACATGGAGGGGAGGGATTGCAAGATGACAAGCGTGACAAGTTTCACAACAGCCTGGTGCCACTGAAAAGGAACAAGCGGATGGCAAAAGACCGAAGCAGGCTCCCCAAACCGTGAACCCCACCAGAAAACGGAAAGCTAAACCTGGAACTTCAGGGCCCCACAGAACCTCACAAAAGCCCTGCATACCTGTACAATAATAACTGTCTCACTCCCCCGGTTTCCCAGTTGTACCGTAGGCTCCAAACGACCGCCAAAAAATGTTTTTGGGGTCATGGTCTGATTATACCTTTTATTGCTAGGGAATCACAATGCCAATTATTGAAGCTTCTACGTCCCTCGAGCCGCCCCATCTTTTCCAAGTTTCCGTTTACAGTGCATTCGCCAATATGATACCTGAAAAATTTCAGGTTCCCCTAAACCCTAAATCCTAAATAAGCCAAAGAATTCTAATCCCAAGATATCCCTGTACAACCTCTTTGAAAGGCACGAGGGAAACCGTTTCAAACCCTGTCCAACCCAAAACCTAAATAGTCTTAACTCCTAGTATCCAGGTATAACCTCTTTTAATAGTCCCCTTAGTATCATCCCCTATATAACCCCTTTGAGGAGTTTAGACTATAGCTCATGTGAATCCTAAACCCTGCAAAGCCCCATAAACACTGCTGTAGCCCCTTAAAAGGGACCTATAAACCCCAGACCATCTACTATTTGCTTAAGAACCCTAGAAAAATAAGAGACAATAATCCCTATATTACCCTTATCTTAAGGGAAATATCCTGAACCCTAAACACCCAAACCTCTAAACCCTAAACCCTCAACCCCTAAACCCTAAAACCTAAGCCCCTAAACCCCGATCCTTAAGCAAATAGTAGCCCTAAAACCGCCCAGCCAGGTGACGCTCTCAAAGCAAGACGTGTCAATCTCCAAGTTGGTTTGGTTTGGGAGTCGGTGATGCGACCTTGAGTGACAGTTCGACATGGCTTGGGGATTTGGTTTTAGGGTTTCGGATTAAGGGATTCAGAATTAAGCTTTAGAGTTTAGGGTTACGTACAGGGTCGATGGTATACAATGATTTTAGTACGCAAATCTCAGGGTTCCAGGGTACCGAACCTCAAATCTGTTGTTTGAGTGCATGGGCGCTCAGGGCTCAGGGACTGAAACTGCTCAGGGGGTTACCCTGTTCCAAAGCATCATGGAACCTGAAAAGAGGGCCCTGACAGATAGCTCATGCCCCCGCTATACGAACTATAGTCTAAACTCCTAGTATCCCCCTTAATAGCCCCTATAGTAGTCCCCTATATAATCCCCTATATAACCCCCCCTTAAGGAGTTGAGACTATAGCTCATATTAAATCGGGAAGCCTAGACCCGGAGAGCCAGAGGTCAGTGCGACCCAAGAAGAAACAGACCCTCCAAATAAGGTGCCGGAAAGGAGAACCAAAGGAAAACACAGAAGAGTTCTTGGAGAAGTTTAGGATTTTTGGGTTTTAGGGTTTAGGGTTTAGGGCTTTCCCTGAAGAGGTAGCTTTGGTCCTACCCTGCCACAACCAAAAATACTCAGAACCCAAACACAAGGCAGTGCTGGGGGCTATGCCCGAAACCCTAAACCCTACCTACTTTGGGCCTTTCCCTAAGGGTCCAGGGACCCAAATAATAGGGTTTTAGGGCCCAAATACTCTAATATTAAGGGTATTTGGGCCCTAAAACCTTACTATGTGGGTCCTTGCACCCTTAAGGTTTTGGATACCTGGGCAACAGCCATTCTTGATGCCAAGCCACCGTGGGTCCCGTAAGTTCGGGCTAGCAGCGAGCTGGCAGCAAGATGAGGGTTTGGTTCGGTTTAGGGTTTAGGGTTTAGGGTTCAGGGCTTATCATCCCAGAGGGTCCACATATACAACTATTAGGGAATTAGGCCCCAAAATACCATGCTATAGAAGGAATTATGTGTCCCAATTCCCTTATGGTTGTATATGTGGACCCTCTGGGTTTGGTTCGGGGTGAAGGGTTTAGCAGATGTTTCATAATTTGGGGTTTCGGATAATGACACCTCCCTCTACTACTCCCCTCCAACTCACCAGTTGACACATTCGTTCAATGAAGCACCTCGATATACGAGAGAGAACATTTGTTATTGGGGAGCGGTCATTTTCAGCAGAGCATGTAGGGTGTAGTTTACTCTGCCAACCTACACCTTAAAATGTTACCGTGTTACTGTTGGGGGCTACCTGGCTTTGTGGTTACGACGTTCTAGGAAAGAAAGTGCGGACAACATTAGTTTGTATGCAGGGCTTAGAAGCCAATCCCCAGCCCCATTCTCAAGCAAAAAGCCTTAATTAAACCCTAAACCCTAAAAGCCTAAACCCTAAACCCTCAACACTAGTGGAACCCCCCCTGGGATGATCTTTTACCTCAGTAAGTCTACCTTCTACCGCCAATAACTTATGAGGCCCCTAATCCCTATTACGAAGTAGACGTACTGGGTCAAGAGATCCTCCAAGAAAACCCCAAACCCCAAACCCCAAATCGTCGTGTCCATTTCATGTTCCGCGTTTTTCATGTCATTCTCCATGATTGGTACCCTAAACAAATCCTAAACCCTAACCCTAACTAAGTCAAGGACCTTGAAAGTACGCTTAAGCTGGCCTGGCTGGCATGCACGGCAGGAGACTTACGCCGCATGGCATCCTCCACAACAGCTTTTTGGCGTAGGGTTTAGGTTGGGGGTGTGGGCTTAAGGCTTAGTGTTCAGGGTGTAGGTGTACGGATTAAGGACATCTATGGGGAGAGCCCCTAGTTGAAATTTGGCTTTGTAGCGGTCTACAATTGCGATGAGTATGGCTATAACAGTAGGTTCCACAAACTCACAGATGTGGGATTTATGCGTATCGTGTTCAACTGCCTGTGACGTCTACGCATAAGTGATGGTTCTAGGATGAACTAAAGGATTTGAGGGATGACAGGGTGTAAGTCTTGGGGCTTGTGGCATCCAAGGACTTTAAAACTCTAAACCTCGAAGTGCTTGACAAAACTGGACCTGGACCTTTTTAATACAGCTTCCCCTAACCAACTCCCAAGAAACCGGTACCCGTGGCAAATCATCAGATAGGAACCCTCTAAACCATGACCCTTAAACCTGAAATCTTGTAGATTCTCGAAGCCTCAACACCCTCAACACAGAAATCGTAGCTATCGCGCCTCCCCACGATCTGCAGGCACAACTGCCGAGAGATCCTGCTTTCACGAAGGTTAGGGGTTAGGGGTTTAAGGGTTTAAGGTTTTGCGCGTAAGGGTTTAGGGTTTACTGCTTTCGGGGTTAGAATTGAGGGGTCGTACACTGACAGAGCCCTATTCTGATTGTTCAGCTTGCTACATTACTCCAACCTGCTCGACTCTCAAGATACCACAGAGTTTAGGGCTGAATGGTCTTCGGAGGTTCATGGGAAGTACAGAACGGGTATGTAGCCCCAATTATCAAAGGGGCTATACCTCTAGTTCAGATTAGCTGAAATCGCGAACCTCCAGGCCTTCTTGCTCTAAGGTGCACGGATGAAGTTTAGAACCCGGTCATGTGCAGCGCTCTCCCTTGTCCATTTGGATGTTGGTAACTCCTGCATCATTACTTTCCATATTCAACGATGGCGCCTTTTAAATCCCCATTTGCACCCCAAACCTGAATCTCTAAGCTCAAGTCTCACATGGCCAAACCATAAACCCCAAATGCCGGGCCAAAACTTCAACCCTGAAGCCCCGAACCTTATACCCGAAGCCCTATGTCGTAGCCTCTGAATCCCCCACCCAAGATGACATGTAAACCCTCTACCAAAGCCCGAAAACCCAAATCCAACTTGCTGGTGGCTAGTCGAGATGAGGGAATGTAGTCCCTTTACATTCCCATGGCATAAATATGGATTCCCTTATTCACTACTAACCCTAACCCTAAACCAACAAAGACTCTAGACTCTGCATCTCACGCTAAACCCTAAACCCTAAATCCTGAACCCTAAACCCTGAACCCTATAAACCCTGAAACCTAAACCCTGAACCCTAAACCCTAAACCCTAAATCCCTAAATCACTAAACCCTAAACCCAAAACCCTAAACCCTATAAACCCTATAAACCCTGAACCCTCAACTCA
>CAJNIZ010047135.1:24422-37409 GCA_905231905.1 Symbiodinium pilosum | reverse complement strand
TCTGCGGCCCCCGCAGCTATGCAGTTTGCTGCACGGTCCGCGTGGGTAGCTCGGTGGTCCGGCCTTCTCGCGGTCGCGGCACACAGCGCCTTCGCCGCCTCACTCCTGGAGCTCCCTCCCGCCGGGGAGTGCAACGTCGGAGGGGAAGCGCCCGAGCTGCACGAAGTCCTCGCTGACGTGCGCTGGCAGCTCCCCGTCCCTGGCCCCGCTGAGCAGGCTGCATGCAGCATTCCAAGATGCGCATCCGACCGTCACTGATGACGCACACGCAAAAAGGTGCACGGGGAAAAAAAAAAAAAACAATTGGCCAGATTTTGAGGAAAAATTTGGCTAAAGTCCGGAACAAGCGACCGTAGACCAAGCAGTCTGTTCTATTTCGATTCACGGCGATTACTATGACTCTAAGGCGTAGACTTGCAACGTCCAACTTGGCCCATGTCGGGCATGCACTTCGGTAGTGGTTGGGGCAGCAGACAGAATTTCCACGATGCGCGCGCTGAGCAGCAGGCGCCGTCTAGGCCATATGGGTGGGTGTGGGTGCTGGGGGCGTTTTGGGCGAATATTTGAGTGGTCCAAGCAGGTCCGGACACCGCGACGCTCCAGCGGAGGCTTCAACTCCGATGTGCACGTGCCATGATATTGATCAGGCCACTGGCACAAAACGCAACAACCGGGACACAAGCCACCCCCATTGCCAACACCAACTTACGTGAATTCTGGTCCTCAAACCTGGCGGTTGTTGGGGCACAATTTGAGATCGGGAAATACGACCAACACTACAGCCACGGCAGCCCAGCCTAGGCCCTCCCCCAAAATTATTCACGCGTTGGACTTATAGATACTTATAGCATATTTGCGTTTCAGACAGTTTTCAGCCATGGGGCCTTGGATCTCACATTAGCATCTCCACTGCTCTGAATTATTGCGTTTTCGCTGGTATTGGCAACGTAGTTAAGAATAGGCGGCTGCTTTAGAATCATTCTAAGGTATAAAGCCAGACAAAAAAAACAGTGGCCGGGACACCGACCAAAACCAGTGACCGTGATACCGGGGACACCGGACAACCGACACCCCGCGCATTTGCAGATTTTCCGAAAATGCGCGCAAGCACGAACGTGGGCCGTGTAAGAAGTAGGGGTGGAGAAAGATAGACGCAAGCATGAACGTGGGCCAGGTTAGTTGTAGACCACTGGCGGCTATTGAGGAAGAATAGCGCCAGCAGCCAAGTGTAGGCCATGTCTGTTAAATGCCCTCCCCATGACCGAAAGTACCCACGATTCGTGCATATCACAAGCAGACGCGCCACTTCTGCGCGCTGCCCGGCTGCGGCACCTGCGCCGCCCGCACAGCCTGCACCGCCCGCACCGCACCGCTGAACGCAGACGGCGCGAACGCTGAAGATTGGCGACGGCACAGATGACACAAGCGAGTGCAGTGGGCACAAGCAGCGCGGGCAGCGCGCTTGCCGCAGATGGCAACGATGGCGCGGGCGGTTCACAGCTGAACAAAAGGCGGCGCTCAGGTGACCCAAGTGGCGCAGATAATGCAGGTGCAGGTGACGCAGGTTGGGCAAATGGCGCAAATGGTGCAGGTGGCGCAATGGTGCAATGGCGCAGGTGGCAGCATGGCACACATGGAGCAAGTGGCGCAGGTGCAGCTGGGGCAGCTGGCGCAAGTGGGGCAGGCAAAAAACAAAAAACAGGGTAGGTCTGGCCACGTTTTCCGACTGCACTCGAATTTTGCGCTGGGCCAAATGGCACTGACAGCTTACTAACCCATTCAAAAGTGGACTGGACAGATTCGAACCTATAGCCACGCAGTGCCTAGATGTTTCATTGTGGACTGCTTGGTTGGCATGTTGGTCCTTGGTTTTGTTCGGGTTTTGGTCTCTTCGGAGTTGCCCATGGCGGCCCTTCACGACTTGGGTAACATAAGAAGGTAGCAGGAGCTTCCCCGCCCTGGACGTTGCACGGCAACAGCTTCTCAGCCCTGGGACGCTGCACAACTCAAGATCCATTTTCCGCGTGTTTTTTCGTGTGTGATCAGATGTCCTGCAACATTGCTTATGCTTTACCCTGTCACGCACGACCGCTTGCAACAACGGATGCCAAGAGAGCACTTGAACTTCGCGGCATCCCTGATAACGTCACGACTTCAAACAATTTAGCGGATGGACAGACCCCACTTCGTGGCAATGTCATCCAAAATGCGGCCGCGATTTTTTTGGGGCCGTTGATGCTCCGCACATGAGGCATGCGTTTGCCACGTAAGGTGCGACACGCCACGTGTACCTGCAGCCATGCGCAAGAGAATGCGCAGCCGAATCCACACATCGATAGTCAGCGCCAAAAACCCGAGTGAAACACTGGAGGGCGTCATGGGTATATAGGCGAGTGCCTCTAATGCAGTTTCCCCACCTCAGGGCCGCAACAACATCCACTGCATCGAACACATGTGTTGTTTCTTGAACGGATGTGAAGGTGCTCGTAATTGGGGGGGCGGGGCTTGTTGTCATTCGCAGTTGCGCTGCTCCAGGTTCGACATGTGTGTCAGCTTTGGGAAAGTTGCTGGAGCGATACCATGCAAACTGTTCCCGCTGGGCGGGCCAACACACAGGAAATCAAGTTTCGTGCACCCAACACGTGCAATCTGCACGATATTGAGTTCGCTTTTTTTCATGTTTCATGACGTGAGGATTGCCCTTTTGGTTCTTTTTGCGCCGTAGTTGTCAGCGACATTTTGACAGCTGGCGCTTGCTTCTGAATGCTCAGTCATCTTGGATTGAATTCGTTTTGGTGGTTGTTTACCAGAGCCGTTTCCGAACACAGCAGCCGTTGTCATGAAGATTGCATGACACAATTACAACAGGAAGTTCAGAACAAAGCGCCGGCTCAAGACGTGTCACGAATTACACGGCACGTTTGGGCGCAGCATGCAAAGTGCAGTCAGCAGGAATTAGGCCATGCTTGCAATGCCCGGCTTCCTTGCCGAGTGTTGAGATCATGACGAGGGACGATTTGGAAAAACGGTTGGCAGAAGCGCGCCTCTCGACCGTGATTCCCAACCTGGACAAATTTGGCATCCACGATTTGGAGGTGCCTCCTTGGTGTTCTCCTGTTTGCTTGGTGTCTTGTTTGCACTCAAGGCGACTTACCTGCGTTGGCCCAGGATTTGATGATTCTTGAAGATGAAGATCTTGAGCGTATGGAGCTCAACATTGTTGAAGCACGCAAGATGCGGAACCTGCAAAAGACACTGCGAACAGGCGGTTTTTGTTTTCAATTTGTCATCATGGGTGCTTGTGAATCCTAGCGTTTGTGGTTGGCAGGCACTCCACAAGCTGATTCGTTGCCTTCACCGGCGCCTAGTGGTCGCACCCTCTCGAGCGGCAGCTGGTACTGGGAAGAAGGTGCAATGTCGCAGGCACGCATAGCTTGATCTGTGATGATTTGTTTCAGAATCCACTGCGCATTGATACATCTGTTTGATTATTCTCGCAGCTTTGCTTCTGGCACGGCCAAATCTGCAGGTCTTAGATTTGGAGTCCTGGGAGCGGGAGGCAAGCCCAGCGATTGTGGAATACCAAGCCGCATCTTGGATGCGTTCGCAAAACTTTTCACTGCTGAGGCTTGAAGTTTGGTATACCAAATCCCGTACATGCCGGCTGCAGGAAAGGCCTGGTTATGTGGATGTGCCACATTTCAAGATCATTGGTGCAGAGTGGGTGCTGCAGGGCAAGAAGAAGCTATACCGCCGTCTGATTCATTGGAAATTGCAACCAGAGGATGGCTGGAAATTTATAACAGCAGAGCTTCCAGACCAGACCCAAAGAGTCGCCAGACTTGAGAAATTCCGCAAGCTTTGCGAAGTTGTTGGGCAACTCGGGAGGGATGGTTTCGAATATGATGGAAGGCGCTATTTCTTCGTGAGCTCGAGCGGCTTGTCTGCTACCGTAAGAATTTCGTACTTCAAACAAGTCTTTGCAATCCTGGGATGTTCGTCAAACTGAACCTTAAGGCAAAGCTGCTGAGTTCCCCCGTGGGCCAACTGCCTGGCTGGCCAGCCCTGAATGCTATGCATCCGGCCGGGAACAAATTGACAAGCTGATCGGATTTCCTGAGGTCATTTTGGGCGAAATAGTTATTGATTAAAAGCAGTTCAAGGGGAAATACGTTAACTTAAAAGAGGAAAATTAGCCCCAAGGTCCTCCGCTTGGAATGCCCTTCGATTCAGCTGCCATTCCTAATTTTCCGCTTGAGAGCACGTGGAAAGCAATGGTTCTCGGCCATCATCTCGGTCATTTCCGTGGACGCAATCCATATCCAGCTCAAGGACAGCTTCGAAACTTCAGGCAGGGTCCCAGCCTCTTTTCTCCAGTTTTATTGCAGATTTGAGACGGCAAACTTCTTGGCCAGGTGTCGTTCGAGACGATGGAGCCGGGGAAGCGGATCCTGAAATCTTGAAGGCCTTAGCCTTGGCCTCCAACACCAGCCCTGAGGACCCAGGTCATTTTGTTTGATTGTTGCATGAAGTCTTTAAGAATCGTCACATGTTGTGTTATTCTATTTGTTTCGTGTGGCAAGAGACAGGGGAGAAGATTTGAATTCTGGACTTGGATCCGCACATTTCGCCGCCAAAAGTCTAGCGGTGGTGGCTTCCCATGTCTCTGCCTGGGCCGACTCGATGAGCCTGGAGGCGGCTTGATCCCGAGTGCACCTCTATTGTGGTGGGGCGTGATATTTTCAGAGGTGATGCTCCGAGACTTTACGAGGGTGGGAGCCCTCACATCGGATGGTCATTTGTGAGGGGCTTGGCTGACGTGATCCGCTGCAGCTGTTTGCTCCGATTGTGGTACGCCTTCGGGTTTTCTTGAGTTTTGTGGACTCTGTTGGCTGTCAGCGCTGATGCGCCACTGCCCATTTCCCCTTGGCCCTGGAGGTTTTAGTTCGCGAGTCCGAGAGGAAGAGGTTTTCGGAAGACCGTTTTCCCCCAAGGTTGAGTACCCTTTTGATCCATGACCTTGATCTTGAAGAGAGCCCATATGGGTCACTCATTCGCACGCTGCTTTGCTGTCTGCCTTTACTACTGGGCAATTCAAAGCGACCTCACCTGTACCTAAATGACCTTAAATTGGGAATTGAAATTAGCTTAAATTACCCTGCTTTACTAGCCTTCCCCTTGTGCGTGATGGACTGTTTGATGGACCCTCCATGCCCAGCTTTGCTGATCTGTTTTTTTGTGGTGTGGGGAAGGGGAAACCCCCAAAATTGTCAAATTTGGTCGTGTTTCGTGGGCCGGGCCTCGAAAATAAGCATGACGAGGGGTCTGTTGTGATGCCGTTTCAGGGGCCGTGGAGGCTACACTAAGCCGTTACTGTAAGCATCAGCATGCAGCATGCATTGTAAAAGGGAGCAGGCCGCTTTGAAGCTTTATCTTTTGACCGTGTTCGACTCTGGCCTTATGCCCCAGGGCCCAGGGTTCAAAAACAAATACATCCGGACCATGAACGACGGCACTTTTGTCTTGGGTCCAGAAAAGGGAGCACCTGGATTTTGTACTTTTCCTACATGGTTGCCCATGGCTACTCGGTGGCGTCCTGTGGGAGCTGTGTTCTTCCAGAAGCCTCAGCTGCGTTCAGAGGACACGGGCCTTTGCCGGTCGGTAACGGGTTCGGCGCAGGTCCGCTGCGGAGGCTCTCCGGGACGTAGGCAGCCTGGCATTTTCACGCATCTGAATCAAACGATCCTGTGGAGGCGTCAAAGGTATGCTGCTGAGTTCCGTGCGTCTGGAAGGCACTGGAGTGGTGGAACTGCCAAGGACAGTGGTTCGGTTCAGGGTGCTCATTGTCTTCAAGGTTTGGGATTCAACGGAAGGTCCAGCAGTGATTGGGGATGATGACGCTTCTGTGAATTTTAGCTGCGGTGTTCTTTTTCCAAACCTGCGAGTCAGCTGCGATGCAAAGAAGCAGCAAGGAACATGTTGAAGTTTGGGCCCGAGACCTTCAGCAGAGAGCAGCTGGCAGTGCTGAGCTTCAGCAAAATTCGACCGACTTCCCTGTGCTTGGATCACGTTTGAGCAGCTTTTACGGGATGTCTTGGACGCTTGCAAATTTCATCGCGCTTCCATCGAGTAAAGGGGGAAAACGAAATTCGTGTTGTTGACCCAGGAGCTTGGATACGGTGCTGCGGTTAGAAGCATGCGAATGCGATGCGGCCGTGCTTCTGGGTGGCTATAAGCAAATTGCGCATAGCCAGCATGTAGAAAAAACTGAGACTGGATCTGTATGAGAGGGAAGCATGACAGTCGCAAATTGTCTATGATCCAGGTTTGTGGAGCAGCAGAAGAGACACCTGAAGAAGGTCAGTGGGATGAAGCGAGAGGATGCATTTGGCCAGCTCTATTTCGAAGATTTCGAGAATGATCCACTGGAGGTCTGGCGCACTCCGGTTAGGGTACTTTCCTCCTGTTTGCTGACATGTCTGCCTACTGGAACAACCTGAAACCTGAGGCAGGTGACTCGGAGCTCACGAGCCGACAGTTCATTGGGACGTTCTTATGCTCTTGTAGAACAAAATTTAACATTTTTATGGATACCTGGGCCCAATCTCAATTAAAAAGATCTTTTGATCCTTTTTAATTGTATTTCAACAAGAAGCCAGGTTCTTGGAGATGTTGCTCTCAGGCTTCGATCCCGAGCAGCATCCCCTGCTAGAGGTGATCGTCTCTAAAAAAAGGTGTAAAACTCCAGTTTTTTAAAAAAATCCTAGGTATAAGGGACCCCAATTTCCGGAAGAAAAATTTCAGGTGATCCTGCGCCAGAAGCAGGCAGCCTTGAAGAGAGCAAAGAAGCAGGTGCGCATCAGAGGCTGCTGGTCTGCTCGCGGTCACCCCGAACCCCAAGATCCCAACAGCGCCAGCGGAGAAGAGAATCTCGAGCTAAAGGACAACGAAGTCTTCCTCATGGTGCCTTGTGACGGAGAGGACCGACTCGTGACGTGTGCAGTTAAGCTTGAAGGGGTTTCCATCGAACACAACTTGGCAGCATCCTCACCTAGTTCCCTCTGCAAGGAGACCGGGTGGAAAGTCTTGAGCGGCAAAGTGATCATTAATTATTCATCTGACCGAGATCCCTACGCATTGAGGCTGGCCATAGCCAAGGACACCCCATCCCTGCGTGCCAAGTGCGAACCAGGTGTCCTCTTCTTTTCAAAGCTGGGACGCCCGCTTCAGGAACATCTTGGTTGGGATTTCGACGGTGATTATTTTCAGATCATCACCGACGAGAAGCTTGTGAATTCTTTCTCCGGTAGCATATTGCCAATGCCCCAACCTGAGTTAGAAGACACCGAGCTCAAAACCGTCCCTGTCGAGACGTGGGTGGACGTGAATGCACATTTCTTGTCCGAGTACCCCCCGAAGCTTGAAGTTTGTCGTGGAGATTTTGGGGGGAGGGGTACTAAGAAACAAACAGAAGGGGTCTGGAGTCTGCAGCTTGTTCAGCACACTTGTGAACAAGTCAGGAAAGATTTCATGGGCCTCTTCCACTATCAATGGCAGCTGCTAGCAGGAAGGGGGCCAAGGGCTGCTGCTTCAGAGACGGCCAGACAGGTGGCAGCAAACTACTCTCAGTCTCTGGATGTGGAGAAGGGGAAGCCATGTCCCAGAGAACCCAGCTTTGAGAATGCGAGAACCTGGGATTGCAGATGAGGATCAGTTTCCAGCTCTTTCCAAGTTGTTCTTCAAAAACGCTGATCACAGTGTATGCTGCCAGGAAAGTGGGATTTCATGAATGGGGGAGATCCCGAGAACCCCTCTGAGACAGCGGCTGGAGACTGTTTCCGACTTGCGGCAGCAGCCTTTGAAGAGTTCGAGTCGGTGAGGGCACGGTCTCAAAGCAGCGGCCAGGATCGTGATCTCGACAAGGTGGGTGCAGTTTGGGTCCATTACAATTCTTGTAGGCATGGGCTGAGAAGCCATTCCTAGGTCTTCGGCCTTCAACCTCAGAGCGCAAATGTACGGACTTCTTGTTGGACTAGGTATGAGTGGTTGGGACCTTTCAGCACTGAGTGTGAAGCTGGTTCCTTTGCCCATGAGACATGTATCCGAAGAGTCATGCATGCTGGAGCCCCTAGAACATGTCAGCACTGCCAGAAGCTGAACCCGTGTATTCTCATTCCTGTATGGACTGTGCGTCCATATGCAAGAGCAAATATGAAGTAGCATTTCCTAGAAGCACACCCTAGAATCCCGCAGCAGCCCAGAGACCTTCTACCACTCTTTCTCCGGGTTCCCTGAAGGCCTGGGAGTTGCTGCTGGGAAAGCATGGACATGCAAAGTGCCAGCAGATCAAGGTGGCTCTGCCCAAACCCCCCTTCGGCCCTTCATCACAAACCTTGTGTCGTCCAGTAACATCTAACAATCTAACATCCTGGGCATCTTTGGACTTCAAGTCGTGCCAGCAACTGCAAGATATATAAGCTAGCGCCACAATGCAACGCTTGGTAGAAGTAACCCCACCGCAGGAGTTGGCTGACAAGGTGCGTGGCCGTTTCATCGAAAGAGTCAAGGAAGAGTGCCGGAAGGCCGAGTCTGCCGCCCGGGAGAAGAATCCCTACGCGTCCCGCGAAGATGTGTTTCAAGATGCTTGGGTTTGGGACTTGCGCTCTCAGACCCAAAAAGAAGCACAGCAGCATGGAGTCGGATTGGCCGAAGTTGCCTTAGCAGGCTGGCACCTGAAGTACGTGGATCAAAATGTGAGCTCACGAACAACGGATCCTGACCCCAGCTTCCCCTGGACCTTGTTCCGTAAGGAGCTCTTGATGCTCAAGGAGCATGATTGCCCATGTTCCATCCGCGAGCTTCGCCACAATCATCATCTCTGCCGGATACTTCAGAGGGGCGCGGCAAAGGAAAACCAGCAAAAGGTGGCTGAGGCGATCAAGGGCTTGAAAGTCAGGATGAAGTGCCCAGAGTGCCATCAAGCCAGGGAAAGGCTGCTGGAGTCCCTCCACCTGGAAGGCAGCATCTCAGACATTGCCAAGTCGGTGAAGGCGATTTCGGGGCGTGGTTCAGTGATGGAGGTTGATTGCAAAGACTTGAGATACTGCAAAGACTACATCTCTGATGCCTTTGATAACGGCCCACAGTCCGGCATGAGGCTCCAAGAGTTGGCAGAGCGACTTGCGAAAGGGGAGCAGTCCGCGAGTGAGCTGGTCTTGACTGTTGTTTCATTTCATGGGCTGTGGTATGTGATCGAAGGCAACAAGCGATTGTGGTGTCTAAAGGAGGCACAGACGCTAACGCAAAAAAGACTCATGGCTTCGGTTCGGATTCCGGACCTGTATTTCGGGTTTGTTCAGCGACAGGACCACAAGGAGCCTGCTTTGCCATACTTCTTGCAGAGATTCAGCACGCGCTGCAATGGACAACACATCCAATTGCAAACCTCAGATCTTCCACATGGGCCTTCCGTTTCCAAGCACCATGTGCCAGGTCCATCTCAGCAAGCAGAAGATTTTACACACCCGGGCCGCCAGGATTTGCATCAGCAAGGGCAGAAAAGAGTGATGATGGGGAAGATGACTGGCAAGTCCTATGCGCAGGCGTATGAGGACGTAGGCTACCGAAAGTGGGTGCTCAACAACATGAACGACAGAAGTCAGCCGGAAATGAAGGACCTGAAGAAATATTTTCTGGCACAAACTGACGGCGTATCTCCGCGGGGTTCTCAAGCGGGGCAGTCCATTTCCCAGCGTCATGTACCAGGTACATCGCAGCAATCTGCATGCCAGGACTTGCACCAGCAAGGGCAGTGGCGCGTGACAGTGGGGAAGAAGATGCGTGACAAGTCCTATGCCGAGGCGTATGAGGACGTAGGCTACCGAAAGTGGGTGCTCGACAACATCAACGAAAGGAGTAATTCGGAAATGAAGCACCTGAAGAAATATTTTCTGGCACGGACTGAGGCGTAGCTCCGTCGAATTCTTCCATCCGAAGTGTAGGTGCCGGCAGGTTGGGACATCCATCTTTCATCTTTGCAGTGTGTTCAATAAGGTTTTTCCTCAAGGGTTGTGTCATGGTTCATTTTTGTTTGGGAGGCATTTCCAGGTAGACCCTTCATTGCAAGTCGGCAGACTGATCGCCTTTACATCCCCCAACATCATGTGTTCGACTCTGTTCGACTGGGAAATCGTAGACGTTGAGAAGGTATGTGCTGGAACGGAGCAGGAAACTCCGGTGTCAGGTGCGCAAAGAACGCATCAATGGCATTATGTATTGGTTGTATGTCAAGCAAATCTTGTAGGGTGGTTTGAATTTGCAACACCAGGCTAATGCACTGCACTCGTTTCAAAGATTTGCCGATGTGTGAAAACCGCTCGGTTCTCACGGTAGCAGCATCAGAGAGCAAAATATTTCGCCCGAGCACACAGCTAAGCCCCGGCGTAGGGGGTTGCAAGACAGGGAATGGATGAACAGTAGAAGGCCACTCAGTAGTTGCGCATTTGGGTACACACAGAATGAATTCAATGGCTCTTCTCGCTCTTTCACCTGCATGCGGCCCCCATCTTCGCTGAATGCCAATGTTGAGGCCTTAAAAAATTGTCAGGCAAGAAGAGCTTGATTTTTGAGGAAGGGGGCTGCAGCATGCAGATATGCTTCTTGCAATATCTCATGCTGACAATCGCGTTTGGGGGAGAGCGGGTGCCCGTGTGGAATCACAGGAGGCTCGAGCATGTCAGGCACCCCATGTACCAGTGTCGGACTGAGCGGTTGCAAACTCGCAGTTTTGTGGCTGCAACGCGGAAGTGCGAAGTGATTTGCGAGTAGTCAGGCTGCTTCAAGCATGTATGGAGTTTCTCAAGCAAGGGTGGTCCTTCGGGAATATCGGGATGTATGGAGATTACATTAGGGTTATGAAGGTCACTCGTAAGGGTTCTTTACGGGTTATGTTGGGAACCTCCAACAATGCGGAATTGCTACGGGTCAGGAGGTTGACACAGTTATGAAGATATGAATGCCTTGCCAAATCTTTGCTGACTTTTGTTGGATTGCTGCTAGGGAGTTTGAATTAAGTTACCATAGTGAAGACAAATAGTGAATCATATGGTTTTCTTCCAGGGCAGCTTAACTTAGATCTTGATGATTCAGGACGCCAAAACAATCCGAAGCAGCATTCACAGGCAGCAGGAATAGCACGCCATGGCCAAACAAGAAGATGAGGATGACATGCCTCCGCTCGAGTATGTAGGTGCAAGTACTCCTCTTGAAGTGCCTCTGCGCGAAGGCGACAGAGTGGAATTGAAAGGGCTCTCCAAACAGGAGCTGAATGGCCAGAAGGGCACCTTGCAGAGCTTTGCACAGGCCGCACAGGGCAGGCTAGCTGTGAAGTTGGACTCCGGACAGCGCGTGTCAATCAAGCCGGAGAACTTGGCCAAGCTGGACCCACAAATCAACGGCCATGCTCCTGCTGCCCAGCAAGCGGCCGATGATGCAGACATGCCGCCTCTGGAATATGTGGGTGGCACAGTGCCAAACGGTACTGGCGACGCTGATGACGATGACATGCCGCCCTTGGAGTACCTGGGCAATGTGCCTGCAGCATCCAGCAAGGGTCCCGTGGCCAAACAAGAAGATGAGGATGACATGCCTCCGCTCGAGTATGTAGGTGCAAGTACTCCTCTTGAAGTGCCTCTGCGCGAAGGCGACAGAGTGGAATTGAAAGGGCTCTCCAAAAAGGAGCTGAATGGCCAGAAGGGCACCTTGCAGAGCTTTGCACAGGCCGCACAGGGCAGGCTAGCTGTGAAGTTGGACTCCGGACAGCGCGTGTCAATCAAGCCGGAGAACTTGGCCAAACTGGACCCACAAATCAACGGCCATGCTCCTGCTGCCCAGCAAGCGGCCGATGATGCAGACATGCCGCCTCTGGAATATGTGGGTGGCACAGTGCCGAACGGTACTGGCGACGCTGATGACGATGACATGCCGCCCTTGGAGTACCTGGGCAATGTGCCTGCAGCATCCAGCAAGGGTCCCGTGGCCAAACAAGAAGATGAGGATGACATGCCTCCGCTCGAGTATGTAGGTGCAAGTGCTCCTCTTGAAGTGCCTCTGTGCGAAGGCGACAGAGTGGAATTGAAAGGGCTCTCGAAAAAGGAGCTGAATGGCCAGAAGGGCACCTTGCAGAGCTTTGCACAGGCTGCACAGGGCAGGCTAGCTGTGAAGTTGGACTCCGGACAGCGCGTGTCAATCAAGCTGGAGAACTTGGCCAAGCTGGACCCACAAATCAATGGCCATGCTCCTGCTGCCCAGCAAGCGGCCGATGATGCAGACATGCCGCCTCTGGAATATGTGGGTGGCACAGTGCCAAACGGTACTGCGGGCCACCAGCCCGCGAAGCTGGCGAACAGAGGTCTTCAAGCACCGATCAGACAGGCGGAGCAGGATGCCGAAGATGACATGCCCCCCTTGGAGTATGTTGGGCAGGACTTGTCAGCTGGAGTATCTCTCCTAGAAGGCGATAGAGTCATGCTGAAGGGCCTTTGCAAGGCTGGCTTAGATGGCCAGACGGGAAAGCTTCAGAGCTTTGAGCGAGCTACCAAAGGAAGACTCCCGGTGAAGTTAGATTCCGGCCAATTGCTGGCAGTTAAGCCCATCAATTTGGAAAAGCTGGCGTCGGCCGGCGTTGAACGTTCGGTGCCTGCAATGCCTTCCACAACACAGAAGGTGCCAGCAGACAGCAGGGCCGCCAAGGTTGATGAGCCTGTGGCAGAACCCAAAACCACCGAGGGAATACCTGCAGAGAGCAGATCGCGTCAGACAGCGAAGATCCCGGAGGACATCTCAATTGATTTGCCTTTGGAATGGTTCTGGCATCAAGGTGTCGGTGAATCCTCGACTCATAGGTAAATGAACACATTTTCTGGGGACTTGTGAAGTCCAAAATTGGATTTTCCAAACATTACGGGTCCTGCTGGTGTAAACCAGCAG
>CAJNIZ010047135.1:8092-24243 GCA_905231905.1 Symbiodinium pilosum | reverse complement strand
GGAAGGGCTCTTCAGCAGGTCCCATTTTGAGGCTCCCCATAATCCATAATTAAGGACTATAGTTTTTAGGGGTTTATATTGGGGTCCCCTAATTTTGGGGAACATAGAATTCCATGCAAGGAGGATGTGCCGCCCTTGGAGCCTCTCGAAGCCGAAGAGACTCGAAAGTCTGCTGGCAGCTTGCTCTCAACTCTGAAGCTTTAAACTTACTGGGGATTTGTAGGGAACAAGGGAAGATAAAATTTGGGGTTGTATAGGGATGAATTCCATCATTCCGATCATTCCCTACTAAGAACCAGGAAGAACAACAAAACAAGAAGTCTGAGCAATTAGTTCTGCCCTGAGGGCTTTCGGATGATCCGAAGGCCTTGGAGAGTGCATGCTCCTGAAAAATACAACAGGATGTTTGTTGGTTGGGGGGTGCGATGGGGAGGCTGATGATTGGGTGGAAAGGGGTGGTTTTGTCCTCATCCCATGAAAATTGGTCCAAGAAGCAGTTAATTGTAGGGACTGACTCTAGGGGATGGTGTCAGGCTGTTGGGCCTAGTCAGGCTTAGAAGGGTGTCACAATTTCATGTTCCTTGCAAAGCTACCGAGGATTCCGGCGATAGGCAGATAGGCATCCGATCAAGGAATTCTTTTTTGTTTTGGGGAGGGAGGGGGGGTGTTTGTGGCCACGCTTTGACTTCGGTTCAAGCAGTTAGCTCTAAAATAGGTCTGAAGACTCACGTTGGTTCTCAACATTTCAGCTCCACATATTTGCACTACAATGCGCCCAGGTTCTCCTCAACGGCCTTCTGATCCGCAGGCCTTTGCAACACAGCCCAACGCCAGGCACACTTGCGGCACATATGTCCCAGCAGGGATACCTGTCAATTTTTGTTGCCTTTCAAATCGGATTTTCGACAGGTGTTCAAGGGATTACGAACATTATGTGTTCGATCCTCGGATCTTTGCAAAAGTGTCGACACCGACCAGGATAGAGCCGGCTGGGGTCTTGTCCTGGAGTTTGTTTCTGTCGTGCCTTCTGTGTCGCCTCTTGCTGCCTCATCTTCATGCTCATGTCCACATTCAGAAAAATTCAGTTCGTGGCTCCTATGAGACGTTGTTTGTTGCCAACCTTGTTGGCTTGCCCAGCGCAGTCCACTAGTTACAGGGAGCGCTGCAAAACATAGCGCGGTGCACATGTATGCTTTGACTCGTCTTTGTCAGCTTCGAAGGAGCGCCAGTGCCATGCCCCCCTTGCAGTCCATTGGGCAGGCGCGTTTTACCGAGTTGCACTCTGTAGCAGGCCAATATTCCGGCAACACGTGAGCAGTAAAGGCAAGTGCCGTGATTTTGGATGCTTAGCCACAATTTCTTCTTCTGGACAGTGATGGTCACAGGAGGAGGAGCACTTATGTTTAGGATGACTGGCAAAAAAAACATGGTTCCACAGCAAATCGGACAGATGATGGTGATTGTAATGCACCCAGCAAACCATGCTGGCTGCATGCACAACATTGTAATTAGCTAAGATGCCGCCAACAATGCAGGGAGGTGATAAACAGGGTTATATGGCGGTTGTCTACTGGGTTGCAGGTAAGGCACTTAAGTTAAGTTACCATAATGGGTATACAAAGTATTTAATTCATCCAAAGCACTTCGTATTTGCTGGGATTTTTTCTGAGGCTCCTGCAGTGTCAGCTTCTCAGCGCTCTGTGCAAGTGCAAAAAGCAGATGCCGGCACCTGCTACACGTATGCTGTGAGAGCCAATACTTTCTTCTATGAAAGACACCTAGCACCTAGAAACATGGCAATACTCAACCCTTCTTGGGGACTGAGCGAACCTGTGATGCAAGGTAAGGTCGCGGAAACAGAGTCATTTGACAGAGCCAGGACCGAGCATCCTCGCTGTCAGCTTTGTTCTAGTCACGTGTGCTGGACAAGACCTAAATGCAGGGCTCATTATGTAGTACAGTAGCAACAGAAGTACACGTTCTTTTACTTTGTTGCTTAGCATCCTTGATATGCAAGTGTGTCTGATTTTTTCAATGAGCTAGTCACATCCAAGGAGTAGGCATTTGTTCCGAGGTCAGCAGCTCCGTCAGGCAAGGGTGCTGCAGTCCAAACCTCAAGAATGGAAAAGCACGTGGAATACCTCAGAGCAGTACCTCCAAAAATGCTTAAAGGTAGAAAGGGTAGCGTTATGTCATGGCGCTGTATATTGAGGGGAATGCTCTCTTTGCAGAACCGAAGAAGGTGACACATAAGAGATATGACAAGCAGAGCTCTTCGCAGAGCCGAAATCGGATCATTACTCCAAGATATGCAGTTGCAAGAGCATGACAATGACGGGAAGCCCAGAAGGCTGCCAGCAGTTCTGATCGAAGGCTAGCGCCGTGGGCAAAACCATGCCTTGCAATACTCTGTGTTGTGCAGGGAGAGGCATCCAGATTTCCCCGATTTGCTTGGGGTACTGTAGTACTCTAGTAGCCTGTATTGAACCCTCCAAAAAAAGATGGCAGTTTCCATTTTCTCCGCCATTTCGTCATGACTTCTCACAGCCAGCAATGCTGAGGCCGTGCTGGAGTCGCTGAAGCCCTGCTCTGAGCGTTCAACAGCAGAATCATGGAGCAAAAGAAGAGTATGTTGTAGTGGAGCCAAATCATTCTGCGGCGAATGCTCAGAGTCCAGTTTTTGGCCCCTTGTTGTACAGGCTAATGATGGTGAAGAGTTTGTCTAATGGAACCTCTTAGCCTGACGCTTTCTTGCCGCGGGCAGGGTGGCCTTGAGTAGCTGCAACGTGTCGGAGATTGACAGTGCCTTGAAGCTGGGCAACTCAGGCAAGCTCTTCAAGTAGAATTTAGTAAGTAGGATGGGGATGCCGACATGCACAGAAGCCTTGCCATTGTCTTTACGCCTTTCATGCTACAGACTGCCCGCTTTCATCGACAGCATCATAGTCAGAAGTCTTGCTGAGGAGGCTACTTTACAGGTACAGTAGAGGTTCAAGATGAGTTCAGTCATCTTATATCATGGGAAGGAAGGCATTGAATGATCCTGGATCAGACTACTACCACCCTGTCAGACGTGGACTGGAACGACAAGCTACTGGAGAAGAACGCGATCATGAAGAATCTGCTGGCAAAGAGGCCAGTTCAGAGTTGACCTTAATGTCCCGAGATGTAGCAAGTGAAAGAAGGTAACTGGGATTATGAACGTGTGCAAGAGATGGGTTGGACGGCATTGACATCTGATTCTCCATGGCTAGGCGCTGTCAAGAAAGAGCTGACGAGCTCTGACCATCCGAGGTTGATTTCTCTTCAGCTAAGTTGCTGGGAGGACGCACCATGGCTGGCCCTTCACCCCAACCTCAGGATGAAAAGTATCCCATTCAAAAACAGGACATGCCTGAGGTTGCTACATTATCCTTGCGATGCCATCACTCAGCCTATTTAGTAGCCATCTTTCTTGCACAGTGCTGATGCGCAGACCCGAATCCTAAGCCTATGGGGAGACCTGGCAAGACAAGCTGCACGCAGGGCCAAGCTGGTAGAGACAGCTTCCAAGAAAGAGGCGACGGCTGCTTTTGGTGTTACGGTGACACTTAGTGGATTCAGGAATTGGTCTCGGATTTTGGATTGTGGTGACATTTGCACATTGCCCTGAGTGTAATCCGGATCCTTTCTCGCTTATTTCAGGACAGAATAGTGTGGCAAACTCCCATCTAGGACCTAGGAGATTCCAACAATTTGAAGTTTGCGTCTTGGGGTGGACCTCGTGCTGATTTGTGCTTCTGGCTTTCCGTGCAGGTCACCAGTGCTACCAGCGAGCCTCGCGAGAAGAAATGTGTTTTGGAGTCCTGGTGCGAGGATCCTGGGCATGGGGGTCTTGGGGTTCAATTCAATATTTTTGTGGGTGGGGGTTAAAGAAATGAGGCCTCCCTCAAACATGGTTGCCTATAAAAGGATTTCTGTACATTGGGCTTTATAAGCCACCTATAAGTAGCGGAACCTGACTTGAGACTCGCATGGGGGTTGACTGCTTACTGCTGCAACCCTGAAGTAAAATCGAGAGAGAACGGTGCGAGTCTTCCGTGGTACCACCACTCCTCAACCCCAAGGCCACTAAACCCCTCCAAGCACTTCACCTTCAACATCCCATACTCTCTCCCTAAACATCCCTAAATACCCCTATTCTCTCTCCTGGGAAACTGAGCTCCAGGAGCTTCAGCTGCCACCCGAGCTCCTCTCTCGCCTCCAAGCAGAGGAAGTTACCGAGCCCCAGGAGCTATGAGCTGTTTCCTGAGAAGTTGTTTTTTTTAGACTTTAGGTATCTCCGAGAAGGGCTTAATGTGGGGAGTTGTTGCCCTTGTGTTAGAAAGGCTCTAAGGTCAGGGGCCTGAAGTATGCAGAATGCTTTCGGCTGAACATGCTATTCTGAGCGCATGCATATTTCGGTTACGGAAAGCGTTTCCATGAGGGGGGAAGGGGGATGCACATGGCAGACTGTTCTGGCAGGTGTCCCTGTCAAGTGCCTTCTTCAGATTCCATACCTTTTGATTGCAGCCTCCCACCGCTTTTCCGTCAAGCAGATCCCATAATTACTTAGCAACAACACATGTATGTGTTCTCATCTTCGTCCATGGTTTTAAAAGGGGGGCCCAGATGCCTAGTGGGAAATGGGGTCTTGGATTTCTCTGGGAGCCTCCGTTAGATCTAAAGTGCTCCTTACAAGAATCTCTACTTCCCAGCTACCTGCTTAGGAACTCGGGATTGTGAAGGGAAGGCGGTTGCCTCAGATGTTTGGCATTATGTTTGGGATCCTCCCAATCATAGCCTTGCTCTTCTGGTCCAACTTCTGGTTGTAATTCCAGCGTGCCGTTGAGGGCCAGGCTATATGGCAAAATCACCCCGGCAATCTGTCAGCCTGGTGCCACACCCCTCAGGTAGTCCTTTCAGTCCCTGGAGTCAATCCCCATCTAGCTACTAAGCGCCAAACAGTTTCCATAAATGGGGGGCGGATCCAATTGGGGAAACTACCAAGCTTTATCTAGCAGCTCCAGGAACTCACAGGCGTCTCAGAGCAGGAATTGTCTGCCTTGACCGATGGCCTCAAGATCGGGCCTAAGGGCCGTTTCATGAAAGCGGTGCAAAGGACCTGGGACAGCTCCAAGAGGGTTAAAAAGGCTCCCTGAAACAGAATATGGGGTTTATGAGTATCTTAGCATGATATTGGCCGACTCCATAGTCTATCCACGTAAGAGCGACTCGTGGGCGACTCCTAGAATAACAGAAGATGACGTGGGATTGGTGTCCAAATGCGATTCTTGTGGTATCCCCCGGAACTTTGATGTCGGAACAGTGGCACGGGGAGAGCAAGGGAAAGCCGTATGTCGAAGTGGGCATTTGTCGTCATTTGGGTTCGTTTCTTCTGGGATTCAAAAAGTCAGGTCCACTTAGAAAATATCTTGACAAGTATTAATAGTCGAACCCCAATAAGCTCTGGAGCAGTCGTTGTGAGCATGGCACGTGGACATTAATTCGAAAGCTGCACCCCGAATCACCTATGTATTTCCTGTTGGGGTACTTCAGTGCAATCCCTTAATTAAAAAGAAAACATAAGAAACTTCAAAAGGAACTACAGGCAGCCCAAAAGAAATTACAGAGGAGCCCTCAACCCAAACCCTAGATATTTCTATATCATATATCTCCAGATACCCTCTCTATCACCCCTATCCCTTGAGCCCCTGAGTATGTTCCTGAGTCTAAGGTTCTAACAAATCTGAAGATGGGCCCTTATGCGTCGTAACTACGGGCCCTTAAGTGGGTTGTAGGGATATTACCCTTCACACTAAAATGAAAAACCTTCCCAGCCCTGCCGGAGCTGAACCCCTTCCTCCCCTTCTTTCACCCCCCGAACCCCCCCAACACGCGCTGGGGACCCTTGTTACCCAAGTGCAAGGGATTGGGTAGCTCCATGAGCAGAGGTGCTTGAGCCAAAATGCTTGGGCGTGTAATTGAGGGTTTGGGGTGATACCAGACATCCCCTTAGGACAAAACCAAGCCCTAAACCCCAAACAGAAGTATTTCAAGGACCCCAAAACCCTAAACCCTGAACCTAAAGCCCCCAAATTCACCTTAGATCCACAAAAATCACCGGCAGGATGAAGGCGATGGAAGCAGCAGAGCTGCGGAGTACCGCCTCCTTGGACTGAGCCGATTCATCCCCTCCACCACAGAAGCGTCGGGTTTCCCCAAAAGAAATTACATCAGGATAATGAAAATAAAATGGAAACTACTATAGTCTATACTATAATAAATGATGCCTTTCTGGGGGTAAATATACGAAGGAAGATGATACATTGGGGTCTATTTGGGGGGTAGCCTACTTACGAGATTGACAAGCTCTCTCCCCTTTCCTTTTGTCGGGATTAGGGCTCAGGGCACAACCCCCAAGAATGGAGGAGCAAATGGAGAATGCAAGCGGTTCGTAGAGATACGCTGCAGCTCTCCCCAGTTGGTTCGTGAAAACAGGCATATGAAGTAGGGTTTCGGTATGTCGAGAAAGGGGGCGCTGGTCGAGGGGCTGCAGAAACAACAGTAGCTCAGAATAAGACAGTGGAACACAGACAGGCAGTCATGTTGCAAAGGAGCCGTTTGTTTGATGTTCTCCAGCTAGATGAAACTTCCGGAGCGCGTTAGGAGACTTCTGATACAACCGCTACGAGTGCCATGATGCCTTGGCTAGTTTATGGTAGTCATGCTGCGATGCCCCTGCTACATAGAGCCAGAGCTATATCCTCATAGCATTCTGGGCACAGCCCCTTGCTCTACCACGTTGGGGCAAGCACATACTGTAAGTGCCATTGTCAGCCTAGGCTCCTTTTTGCCTTCTGAGAGCCTTAGAAGCAGACCTCCAAGTCTTTTAAGCTGGTGACTCCTGTGGGGAGAACCCCTCGAGACAAAGTGCGAGCGCTGGCACAAAGTGGTGACGAGTTTCCGTTTAGTAGAAATCTGGCTTTGTAGCAAGGCTTGCAGGACCTCCCTTTGGCTTCAGGCATCATGAAATCCGTTCTAGGTAAGAGGTATCTACATCTCTCAGTTGCGTATGTGAATGCTATGGGCTTCCCTAAGACCTTGCTATGGTCTCGAAGCTGTGAGGCTGTTGCGAGGGAAGCTCAGTTCTCGACTGCGCGAGACTCGTACACAGAAGCTACCAGATCAGATTAATCAGGCGTTCAGTTGACGTTTTTCCGATCGCAAACTCCAAGGTCAGCCCTCTTTGAGCTTGAGCTTGCCGGGGGTTCATCATGTTGACCTGGTGGCCTCAAACCTCTTCCCCTCCAGCAAGGAGTCTTTGAATCCCTGACTCGTGCTCGTTTGATAAACCAACTTGATTTAGCTAGTGAAAAGCCACTCTGGACAAGGATTGTTCAAACCACTTGTCCCTCCCGTTTGATTAAACGTTTCCTCCAATTGAGGTAAAGGCTTCCAAGTAATTGACTTTCACTGAAGACAGAGGTGTGCACTCCCTGGCTGAGGCTCTCGGCAAGCCCAGGCTGCGTATGGCCCATGCCCGGAGGATCCTAAGTCCTGTATAACTCCTTCAGGAGGGTTATATCGGGGATTACTAGGGTTCAGAGTTTAGGGTTTAGGGGTCTACACGTCCTTGCGTGTCCTTGAGTCACTGCCCTCAGGCACGTTTTGGCTAGTCATCACTGGCCACGACACTTGGCAAGTGCCAGGTGAAGCCCTGCAGTTCAACCGCTCTTTCCAAATAAATCTGTAGAAAACTTTGAGCTCGGCATAAAGATCGACCTGTAGTTTCTTGAAGCATTCTGCCCCACGCCAAGGCAAGGGTTGGAAATTTGCAAGAGCAGGAATGCATCCCTAGAGAGTACATCCCACATTACAGACATGTATCTGAAATTGCCCCTAAACCCTAAACCCTATAACAGTCATCTCTATTGAAATTGCCATCAGCAAGCTGACCGGCGCTGCGAGGCCGCTCGCATCGGCTCGAAGAGAACAGGAGCGCCGGCAAAGGATGTAAAAAAAGATTTGCCTCAACAATAGTAGTTTCCATTTTCTTTTCCATTATCCCTATATATCCCCATATACCCGCTGTACTCTTATATAACCCTTATAAGGGTCTACATCAGGGTTCAAAAGGAAATTCCGTTGCAAGTAAGGAAGCACTGGATTGTCATGCATTACAGTACATAGCCTGTGTTCAGGCTTGGCGAACAGAGAAATTCACCGCATGCATGTGAGCTTTGCAGAGTCATAGTTTCCGCAAACAAAAAATTGTCACCACCCCACGGGGATGATTTTATATAGCGGAATAATGATTGCTGCATGAATGCAACAGTCAATATAAGACCTTTCGCATTGCGCAGAAACAGGATGAGCACAAGATACGCCCTGCCTCTCCATATAAACAAATATTACGAAAATGTTCACGTTGCAATTATAATTTGCTTGATTAAAGTTTTGCTGAAAAACGATCAATATTTTGTATAGGAACGTGATTTTGTTGGCCTGGGCGCTGCGGACGTCAGGACCCCAGCAAGTCCGTCCCCTGAACAAAGGGACCCGCATCGCCATAAACATTGATTGGCATTTTCATATTATGTTGGCTAGGATGGGATGGCTCAGCTGCTGCCATCCTGCCACTTTGTTTCCTTGACCGTATGGTTGCAAGTTGACGTTCCTGGACCACCTCTGGAGAAAATATACGGGCGTGAGGACCCTTCCTTTGTCTGCTGATCTCAGGTGTGCCTTGAGCTTATCTTGTGATGGATGGAGATGTTTACCGAGCACTGGATGTGGCAGACATCGCTTGCTGTTGACCGGACATGTATCTTGGCTCAAAGTTGGCTGTAGCTCACGAAGGAAGGAGGCTTTCAAGATGATAACTACTTTGGTTACCTTCCTCTTGCTCCTGGTAGAGGCTGGCGCGTCTCAAACAGTCTGTGTGACAGGAGCAGGGGGCTACGTGGCGACAGAGCTGGTGAAGCAGCTGCTTGAGAATGGTTTTCACGTCAAGGGAACAGTGAGATCCCTGAAGCAAAAAGACAAGTATGCCCACCTGGAGAAATTGGACGCGGCCCTTCCAGGCACCCTTAAACTCCTTGAGGCCGATTTGCTTAAGCCCAACTCCTTCGATGCCTGCGCCGAAGGCTCCAAGTATGTCTTCCACACCGCCTCGCCGTTCCACTTCGAAGCCGCGAACACTTTGAAGGATATGATCGAGCCTGCACGCAATGGTACGGAGAACGTCTTGAAGTCTGCTATCAAGGCCAAAGCGGAGCGCGTTATTGTAACGAGCTCTTTTGCTGCGTCCAACTCCTTTCTGCCAGACGACAAGCCAGACTCTGGGACTCTCTACTCAGAGGAGGACTGGAACGATTTCATCGATGAGTCCGTGTGGAAAGACAACAAGCAGCAGGCCTACATCGCAAGCAAGTCCCTCGCAGAGCGGAAAGCATGGGAACTTGGCAAGAGTCATGGAATTGACGTGGTTGTCATTCAGCCGGTGCTCGTCATGGGACCTGTGCATGCTCCAAGGGTCGAAGGCGTGTCAGTTGGCACCATGAAGAGCATCATCGAAGGATCACCATTGCCATTTGCCTTCCCTTGGTGTGATAATCGTGATGTTGCCAAGGCACACATCCAGGCAGCAGTGAATCCAACAGCCTCTGGCCGATACATTGTGGCACAGCCCAACACAATTCCACACTCCTACGTCTACGAGGTCCTGTCCAAGGGGCTGCCACAATTCGCTTGGGCAAAGCCGGAGAAGGAGGAAGCCCAGAACCCCATGATCGACAATGCAAAGATCAAGGGCTTGATTGGGGGCTCCTCTGTTATGGCTGAGACATGTCTGACATTTCCCAAAACTATACAACAAAAAATAGAGCTTCGAAATTGAACTTTTCCCTACAGTAGCCAGGCTTGTACCCGCTGGAGAGCACGATTCTGGACATGGCGAGGTGGGAGCTTTTCAAGAATCCTCAGACATGGCCATGGCTCCCCTCAAATGTGCTGGATCTCCCCAAAAATTCCCAAAATCTTCGGAGCCAGGTCTCTGATCTCCGCCAACCTCGCCACGCCTAAGCTGAACCCCAAGACCGAACTCTGAGATGGAACGTGCGGATATGTTCAGCTCATTTTTGAGGAGGACCCCAAGTGATGCGAAAGCAACCCTTGGAGGGTGTCTTGTTCAGAGAGCTGCCTCTGCGAAACAGAGGAGCTATGCCGAGTTTTCGCCCGTCAGAGGTTGCTCTGGCTTTGGCCTCATGCACAGATACGAAAGTCTGCAAAACCCCAATTACCTTGCACCTTGGGAGTTCTGGTAGCGCAGTATGCATCATGCAGATTGTTAGAACCATTACCCGGCCAAAGGACGGTGTTGGTCTGCAAGGTGAGGCTTCGAGGATTTGCAGCGTGAGAGAAAGATTCTCGAGATGTGTTGAGCTCATCTATACTCGCATTCGAGCCTGAAAAAGGTGGCTCGCGACATCGAGGGGGTAGTGCACTTAACTTCTCCTACCAAGCCGACTGGCTTGGATTATCCACAACAAGAGGCGAGACTTCATTTTCCTCACCCTGGCTCAGGTCCGGTGCACGCTCAACATCACCAAACTTGCCTGGGGGCCAAGGACTGCGCAACATAATTTGTAATGCCGGTTTTGGGTGACATTAAGTTGAGACTTCAGGGGTCCATACTGACACGCTGCGAAGTATGAGGCAAGCAAGCTTGTACAGATGCACTATTGTACGGCTTGCATATGAATATGGGTATGCTGATTTAGGTTCTGCGGGGCTTATGGAGATAGGGGTGATCATAATTCATGGGCAGATTCAGGTCTTACATGCACCTCGAACATCAAGCTTCCCTCACTCAGCACATTACCAGTGCTGCCGACTGCTGCCGATTTTCCGTTACGCCGTTACACTCTGCTGGTGTTGCTTTGCAATTGTAGGCGGGAGCTGACTGACATGGGGCCATCAGCCCAAGGCACATGGTGGGAAGCGTCACTGGCAGGGTCTAGGCGCTCAGCTGCTGCACATCTGCATGAGGATGCACTGGGATCCCCAAAGTCGGAACGATGAAGATGTGTGCATGTTATAGGCTAGGTGCCTTCAGCAGCATGCAAGCATGCTTTTGATTTTGAGAGCTTGCCCCGCAGATTTCCCCAAGCCCAAAGAAAGCCGTAGACCGTAGCTCAAAGCCTTAGGCGTTTAGACTTAGACCACGTTCAGCATGGCTGTAAACCGGATGCAAGAGGCAGAGGAAGGCCAGCTGTTGTGGTCGGAGGTCGGCTCCAGCGACTTCTTACAATTCGATTTTGGAGGGTCGGCCTATGAGGATGAGCTGAAGAAGAATCAGGCAAGGGCGAAAAACTTATCCGCCATCAAATGTATGGTGAAGACTCTTACGCCATCAGGGGGTCCGACTGAGGACTCCCCAGGCTTGCGGGTGATGTGGATGGAACATGATTTCAAGTTCTTTGGAGGCTCCCTTGGCTGTGCCGAGGGCGAGAAGCTCACACGGGGATTCGAGTATGCCAAGCAGCATGGTCTGCCAGTGGTGGTGAAATGCGCAAGTGGTGGAGCAAGGATGCATGAAGGCACTTTGTCTTTGATGCAGATGGCCAAGATTTCTTGTGCTGTCTCTGCTTTGAGCTCCGCTGGCCTGCCATTCATCACTTTGCTTGTGGACCCGTGCTACGGAGGTGTTAGTGCTTCCTATGCGATGCAGGCTGACGTTCGCATTGGGGCGGAGAGGGGCCGCTTGGGTTTTTCGGGACCGCAAGTGATTCTGAACACCCAGTTTGGTATGCATCAAAACTCTTACGATCGTGAGTGTCCAGATGATTTTCAGAGCAATGAGTTCGGCATGCGCCATGGCATTGTGGACATGGTGGTGCCTCCAGCGGAGATGGAGTCCGTTGCTTGGCAGGTGCTGTCGGTCCTGGCAGCCAAGCCGCAGCGTGTTCTCCCTCCTCCTGGGGCGATTACGCAGTTCCCGTCTGGAAATCCTGTCTATGTGAACTCACGTCTCCTTAGCCGCTACGACTCCTCAGACATTATCAAGGAGCTTGCGACTCGCTTCGTCGACCTTGGAGGTGACGGTAAGGGCCCCAACGGCCTTGACAAGTGCTTGCGCTGTGGTCTTGCAACCCTGCAGAGTGGCCGCCGTGTGGTGGTCATGCGATGCTGCAAGGGTCACACTCCAACAGATCGTGAGCATTTCAACCATGCGATGCCCGCACCCTCTGGCTACCGAACCGCCCTGAGGTTCTTCGACCTTGCTGAGCGCTTCAACTTGCCAGTGGTCGCTTGCACAGCATTTCCCTAAACCCTACTTCAACCCTCAACCTACAAACCTTCAGCCCAGAGCCATTCTGAATTTTTTGCCATTTGAGTAGAGGTCACACTTGTGGACACCGTGGGAGCGTGGCCTTCCTTTGCCGCCGAGACGGCAGGGCAAAGTGAAGCCATCGCGACGAATCTGACCAAGACACAGGGCAGGTTTTCAGAGGGCTCAAGGCCTAGCTTCTGGAGGCAGGTGACGGGATTTCGGACATACAGGAATTCCCTTGAAGAACTTAGTTTTAGAGCGGGGGTTTGCGGAGTTATCATCTCAGACAGCCAATGCTCTTCGTTTAGGTGCGAAATTCTTTTGAGGCCGATAGCACAATCACTCAACTATGAGTGATGTTGTCGTCCACTGTTTGTTGCGGTGTTGTCGTACAGGCTCCTTTCATTGCTACCGCCTCACAGTGTCACAGTCTCCCATCACCTCCAACGGTCCAACGTTGACAGCCTAGGATGGGTGGGCTGAAGGTACCCATCGTGACCGTCATCGTTGGTGAGGGAGGCTCAGGAGGCGCCCTTGCCATTGCCATGGGCAACAAGATCGGAATGCTTTCCCAAGCCTACTATTCCACCATCACTCCAGAAGGGGCGGCTTCCATTTTGGGTAGATACAAGGATGATGACCATAAGAAGGTGCAATTTCCGGAGGATTGCTTGGCTTTGGCATCCAAGCAGAACATCTACGCTCCGCAGTTGAAGGAGCTGGGGGTCATCGATGAGGTGATTTGGGAGAAGGAGGGCGAGGACTGCAAGCCGGGCCCTTCCTTAGCCCTTCCTCGTACTGCAAGTCTACATTTTAAGCGTAAACCCTCAGCTGCAAATAGAGCTTAAGCCCTGAAGGACTGCAAGTCCTTCCCCGGGACGATGGGCAATATCAGTGCCTTTGTGGAGGCCAGTCTCCAGGAGCCAATGCCAAAACCCCGCACCCAATACCGTGCCAGCTGCGACATGCCAATACACCTTGAACCCCAGAAATCGAAACCCAACCGCAAAATGTCTGCCAGGAGCTCTCCGGGATGGACTCAGCGAAGCTGGTGGAGCAGCGTTATCAGAAGTTCCGGAGCATGGGCAAATTCAAGGAGTACAGCCCGGAAGAAAGGGAGGCGCTCACGTCAGCTCCTGTGGAGGAGACTTCAGTGTTACATGTTCGTTTTCTTTAGATGTTTCGGGGCTTGAAGAGATCAGCGCCTGAACAAGTCCAGAAGCAAAAAAAAAGGGCTCATCTCTTTTGAGGTCCCCGACGTTGACCAAACAATACATGTTTTGCTGTAGCACGCTCGAATCCAGGAGAAGGCCAAGAGGCAGCGTGTCGTGCCGACGCCGCCCAAGATCCTGACCTACTTGACGGAGAAAACTCTGAAGCTCGGATCTTGAAAGTCAAGCCTGCTTTTAAATCTGCTTGGCAAGGTTTTCTTTTAGTTTCTGCAGAAGTTATTATGCCGTAAGAACCCTTACATACACCCATAATCACCCCGATGCAGCGCAATAGTCGTTTTTCTAACCCCAGGAAGGGTGCACATTCCTTCCTCAAGGGGAAGGGTCCCGCCGACTGCCCCCGTCATTGCTTCCTCAAGGCGCCTCGGTGTCAAGAGGGTTTACCAACCTGCTCCTTTGTAGATTTGTTGGGCTTTGTTCAGGTTTTCGGTCCCGGATTATAGTAGACAAGCCCAAAGGAAGGAACTACCTAGGACCTAGGAGGTTCTGGGAAGGTTAGTGGCTTGAGAACAAAATAGCGTTGGTTTCAGATTCCGAGATTCCGATGGACCTGCACTGCATTAGCTGGCTTTCATACTTGACCAGTCACTTTGACACAGAGGTACTCCTAAAAATCCCCGCCGTAAGCCTGATCTGAGAACAACTCTACTTCCGCAATACCGCAATCTTCCGCATAGAGCGAGATTGCGGTTGCCGGCTTTATCAGGGAGAAGTTCCGGGAGAAGGTTTAAATCTGTAAACCTTGATTCCTCAAGCCAAGCCTTGCCTAATCCCTACTATCTACCCCTCCCTGTCTGGGAGGGTTATCCACGTGCCCCCTTCTGTTCAAAAGTTGGCCTTGTGATTTTAAGGTGGAGGTTGAGCCTGCGGCGAAGGCCGAGCGCAATGCCAAGCAGATCCTGGACGAGGAGGGTCCCGAAGCCATGGCCAGGCGCTTTGCTTTCTTTGGTTATAGTGGGGTAACATTAGGGTTACATTGGGCTTAGATGGGGATAACGTAAAAGAAGATGGAAACTACTATTTTATTCTGCAGGGTTTCGGGAAGTAGGGTTTAGGGTTTGGGGGATCATTTTAGGGGAGTTGTACTCTATTCTTTCAACTAACCAGTTGGATTTCAAGGTCTAGCATGTCGGAAGCTCGAGGGCTAGTTGAGATTCCGCCATTACATGCAGCCTGGATGGCCCAAAAACCTTCAAACAGACTTTTGGGTATTTTTCTTGGAAACCTCCATTTCAGGTGGGTTCGGGCCACCTCCAAGGAGCGAATCCTGCTCCGCGGTTGAAAATTGGTAGGCTTTTTCTTCGTAACTTGGGAATGGGGACTGGGAGCCTTACAGGAATTAGTACTTCCGTATATACACGCCTCTTAAGTCGATGGCCCCTTCCCATTCCCAACCAAGTGTGGTTAAGGTGTTAAGTCTTGGGGTTCGGTCGACCTTCGTGTGGCGAAAAAATGGGTACATTCCCAAAGGCCCATTGGGATTGAAACCCTTGCGAAAAGGAAGATAGACTACATAGGTTTAGGATTATTTCATTCCAGTATTGATTGCCTCCCTGCTCCTTGCATAGTCGCCATATATTCAAGCTTTTGTATTTCTAGAAAGGGGAAAGCACACCCAAGCCTGAATCCTTGTGGCTACTGACTTCTCAAACCCCAGTCTCGAGCCTGACCACAAACCTTCAGTCCCAGAAGTATGAAGCAGGTTATAAGTCGGATGCTTTAAGGCTCACAGACACGACGCTACGTGACGCGCACCAGTCTCTTGTCGCCACGCGAATGAGGACTTTCATTACGATTTCCGGATTCGTAGCAGGTGTCCCTCCACTGGCGCCCTCCATTCGTTGTCTAGGTAATCTAGGCCAAAACCCGTTGGGGTGTAAAGGATTCAGGCCGGAAGAACACGGGTACTCTTTCATGCTGACGCGGTGATTTTGACCGGCTGGATTTTGAGCAATGGTGAGTGAGTACCTTTGTACAGAGCATTTCAGTTGGCCAAACTTGATAGTTTAGAAATTTGTTCGAGACTCCAGGACTGCGGACATGCTGAAAGCTGCGCCCGAGATGAGCAAGCACTTGCACCAATACTTCTCCTTGGAGTGCTGGGGCGGCGCCACCTTTGATGTCGCCTACCGCTTTCTGCATGAGGATATCCCATAGCAGTCTAAGAACCTACAGAAAGTAAAAGAACGGATCAATACCAGCCAATTGCTGCCTATTGGCTTGGCTGCCTTGCTTTCCATGCAGCGTTCAGAGTTCAGAGTCCAAGAAGTTTTAAAGACTCCCAAACTTGCGGTACTCCAGGGATGGCAGGTGCCCAGAGGAAATTTGCAACCGAAAATAGTGAGGAAGAAGGGAATCTTTTTCCCTCCTAAGCACCAGTACGTAAAAGTCCTTTGGCATGGTAAGGGCTTGGCCTTGGCTCAGGGAAGGCAAGTGCAGACATTGTGCGGGTGCTGTAGCAACATTCTCGGAGACACACGCATACGTATTTGTATGTAATTAAATCTAGAGAGTGCGACGGCGTGGAGGGCTGGTTTTCTCGAGTAAACGTGCCTTTTTTCTTC
>CAJNIZ010047134.1:14539-37412 GCA_905231905.1 Symbiodinium pilosum | reverse complement strand
TTGTGGGCGTCATGGTGTGATCTGTCAGGAGCTGCTGAGGCTGTTGGGCATCACGTGTGATCCCTAAGGAGTATTTGAGACTTTTGGGCATCCAACTTAATGTAACCATCCGCTTAATCATTGCTTTGGGAGACACAGACTTCGAGGTGGGCTTCGCGGTTTTTGCATCTTGTCTTCTCTCATGCGCACATCCACATAGCTTGCAATGTTCGGCCCCGGGTAGGCCAACAAGAGAAGAAGCGGACAACCACAAGGTTAATTGGGAAGTTGCTGGGCTACCTGTTTTTCGCTGTGAAGGGCCTTCTCTTGTCGGCGACGCCGGCTTGCCTGAGCACGGCCCTGAATCACTGTCAGGCCCGCTTTGCGTCTGCACCGCAGCCGTGCACAATGTGCCATGTGATCCGTGCGAGAAGAGTCACTGCGATTTGTCGAGTTTTACTTGCGGACAGTCAGCTAGCCCTTTGCGGTGGGGGTCAGCTGCAAGGATTCAAACTGAAGTTTGCAATTTTACTAGCTTGCTCAGGGGGGCAATGAGGGGTTGCGGCCTGCTGCAAGAGATCGCAGCCACTTTGTTCACAAGCAGTTCAGCAGCAGTTCTGTGGCTCTTCAAAAAAGCTTGCCGGACAGTTTGAGGGGAAGAAAAGTTACAAGGGTGGTGGACTTCAGGCTGGACCTACAGCCCGCTTCCAGCTTCTATTGGGCCCCTGCGCACTAATTCCATGAAACCACATCCTCAATTCATTCCTCGAGCTTCTCTTCCATTTTGATTCTTATTATCTTGGCTCTTCCGTATGCAGCCCAGGTACCGCTTATTATCCAAAAAACCATCCTAAAGGGATGTGTTTCCACGCATCTGCGATCCACGAAACCCTATAGACTCTAAACCTTAAGCCCTAAACCCTGAAGCTTGAACCCAGAACCCTGAAGATTGAAACCTAAACCTGAAGCCCAAGCCCTGGCAGCCTGTGCTCCAGCTTCTGCTTAGCCGGTCGGCAAGGGGGCAGGACAGGAGCCACTTACACCATCAATTGAGCCAGGACGCGTTTTGGCGTCGAGTAAAGGAAGCCTAGAGAAGCTGGGCATATACTGGACTATAAAAAATCTAGGGGCTTCCCTTCCAGAAATTGCCACGAACCGGAAGCGTTCGCTCAAGAGCGTAGGTCACTTAAAGGAGGCCTGTGTTGTGGGATGATTGGAGTTGCCATGGCTGAACGCCCACCATGTTGCCCAGGCTTAGACCCACAGAGTGAGGCACGCATACGGATAAACGGAAGCATAGGCAGCTGTTGCACAATCTTTCTTCTGCACACTGCTATGAAGGTGACTCTAGATGTGGTGGGTCGCGTCGTGAGAATATCAAACTCATCGAAACCTTCTCCAAAGCTTTTGCGTATAGTTGTGGGGTTCATCGGTGTAACTTGGCCCGTGCGTTTTGCTATAGATGCTATACAGAGCCAGATTTAGTGAGTTCTCATGCCGAAGCATTATCCCCTAGAGCTGTCAGCCACTACATGCTTCACAGACGCTGCAGCTCAGGAGCATCAGGTTTGAACTCCTCTCAGGACATCAGTTGATCAGCTCCAGATTAAGAGATCCTCTGGCTCCAATACATAACCATCACCCAAATTGAAAATCTATGCACGAGTTAGAACTAATGAAGCTCCTAGGTTTCTAGTACTTGCTCTTTTGACTTAAATGCTTGTCTCACGAATCCAACCTGAAGATTGTAACAAGAGTTGTTAAGTCCTGTGGTTTTACATGACTGTTTTTATTAAATGGAACTTACATAGAAGAGAACAGCTCAGCTGGACGAACCTGTTTAATAAAAACGCTAGCTAATGCATTCGGAGACCTGTGTCCCAATCAACCCAGAAAATCGCAAATGAAATGGCCCGATCACAGTTTTCAATATCTGTGAATGTATATATATACATACATAAATGCTAGGGAGGAAATGCTTTCTATGATTTGAGGCCAGCGATTATTAAGAAGCGCAACCCACATTGTAGGGAATGAGATTCCCTAGGAACATTTTCCTTCACGAAGGGAGTGCAATCAGCATATAAAGCCCCACAGCCATTTTTTCCTACTGAGGCCGCTGGTAGAACTAAACCTCCGTTCCTGCGAATGGAATAGAATTTTCTCTTCTCCGCAACAGAAATACGAGAGAGATAGGTTCAATTCAAAAAGATGCGACACCTGAAGTCGTCTGCAGATAGCTTGCCCCAGCTATCTATATGAATGTATATGTCGAAAACACTTATCACTACGATCTCGGGTACAACTACTAGCACGATCACTGCCACTTTAACTGTTGCTCTTACTGTGGCTACTATCATTACTCTTACCCTTACCAAAAACTAGCAAGTCCATGGACCAACCAAGCTTTTTTGTGTCAGGCTCTAATGCAGCCCAGATAGGGATGGTGAGGGTTGTGTTAACCCTCGGACTTTTACATCAGCAGCTGCCCGGGCTTTAATTTAGTAATCAGTCTTTAGGCTTTAGGGTTGAAGGTTCCGTGTGCTCAGGACTGAAGGTCAAGGGTTAATGTTAAAGGCTAATTAAGGGTTTGCAGTTTAGGGATTCTTCTTACTCAGCCTCTCTTCGGAAAAAAATAAAAGGTTTTTGCATAGCGCGCAGCTCCAAACTTGCTGGAGATTGAGGTGAATTGGGGGCTGGATCCCCATATTTGTGTACACTTTGCAACCCCCATTATCAAATATGCCCCTTCGGGTCAAGATGACGCGCTGTCGCTACAGAACATGCTTTCTTGAATGTGAAGTGGAGCTGTGGTTGAGGTGATGATCCAGCTCCGAAAACTATTCTGCAACCATATGTACCCCTACGACAGTACAGTACCTATGTTCACTGCCCCACTTACCAGAAAATATATTTGTCCAAGGTGCGTAGGTGCGTTTGACTGACAATATCCTGTAATTGAATATACTACCCAAGTCCAGGCATATAAGACCAGGCAGGATTTGTCCATCATCCGTGTTATGGGCCGGGGTTCACTGCAATGAAAGACTACGCTGCTGTTGCACATTTACGCCGGAGCTTGCTCTTGAATAACCCCAATATATACCCTACTATAATATAGTACTTTCCATTTTCTTTTCCATTATCCCTATATAACCCCAATGATATTCTATCTACTGCAAGACACAGCCAAGCCTACCTCAGGTCATGTAGCCCAGGCCAAGCAAGAGCCGACTTTGCTCGTAGATGAGGCTTCCAACTGCGAAGGTTGGAGCAAGCCTGAGAGGGTGAGAGACTCTATTGAAGGGTTTAGGGTGCAGGGTTCAGAAGATGTTGTGATTTGGGGGAGTCCTCTAAATTGTTGCCGTTAGGACCCTAGGGTATAGAGGGGTCATCACTGCTACAACAGGTCAGAAGGCCCCGACCACCATGATCGGGAAGCTGGAGGCTCAGCAGAATTGGGGGTTGAAATGCAAATCTTCAGCTTTAGATATAACAAGCACTTAAGTTCGCAAAGTAAGTGGTTGTGCGGTTCTTCCACATCTTGCACCCCAGCGTAAGTATGAGGCCGTTTTCAGACCCCTACATGACCCAAACCCTACAAAGATCCTCAAGCCTCTTGACCGACGACTCTTCACCATCAGCAGGTGCGGAACACAAAGTTTTTATTCTGAAGCCTTAACCTGCCACCCCCAGCCTCGAACACTGAACCCCATGCTCCTGCAATAGACAAGGGAATGCGGAAAGTATGTGAAGCAGGACAACCTGCAGAAATTGGCGGTCCATCCCCGGGCGAAAGCCGCTGGACCTTCGAAGCGATGAGGTTCGGGCGCGGGTGAATAGGGATCAATCGCAGGGTCCACCTTGAGGAACCACATAAACAATTGAGGGTTGCCGCTGACTCGAGGATGCTCAAGGCACGTGGGCATTCCCAAGAGTAGCTTAGCACACGCCCTACCAGATTCATACAGTACATGTTCTGCTCCAGGTAGGAAGCACTGAGCAACGCGGCCTGCGCAGAGGCAGGCCTTAGTAGCCAGGAGGTTGTCTTCAGGATCCATGCATGCCTGAAGCCTCTCCTCCCTTCCCATCAGCTTCACACCCCCCCTGACTCTACCTGCTCACAGTAGGAGAGATGGCATGACATGATTGTTGGGGTTAGGATTGAAGTTTCCTAAGACCCCATTACCACCAAGCTGGGCCCTTGTGCTGAATTCAGCAAAGTCTTGCATCCCAAACCCCTGCCAGTATGCAAAGGACAAGTATGCCCAAGTTGCTGCCGTATCAACCTTGCGAAACAAGATCGTGATTGTAATTTCGTGCCTAAAAATACGGGAAGACATGTTACTGCCTTCTCATCAGTTGCGTACCGTTCTTACGAAGCCTCAAACCCCAGAAGTCAGCAAGCTGTTCATCGCCACCTCGCTTTCGGAGCATGTCGCCGACACAGCGAAACAACCCTCGTTGTTGACTGGTCTGATACCTCGGAGCGCAAGCGGCATTTGATGCTTCAAAGAGATTGGCATATAGAGAGTGTTCAGGGCGTAGGACCAGGCACAAACTCCATCTAGGGCGCGACCTATACAAAGACAGCAGAAGGCAAGGAGGAGCGCTTAACAGGCCTAATGCCAAAGATTCACTATGTTAGCCCTGGACAAGCATCTTCCACACAAGGGGGTAAAAAGCGTGCATAACATTGGGGAAAGGTGGGTATACAAATTCAACCTTCGTGCAGCAGAGGTGTCGCGCAGACAAGGGCACAAGATAATCACATTTTACACCCTGTACACTGCAATCACCCCAGCAACTTGGGATTACACCTACACTCTCTACTTTCTAAATATTCCCAGGCAAGTCCTGGTAGCGCGCATATGACGCTCATCAAGCTCTTCTAGTCAAGCACCTCTTGATTCAGGGCTGGAAATGTGGAACACACAGGGTTTATGTAGGGACCTCAGGATTTTGGGCCGCTGTCATGGGCCCATGATGTTACCGAGTGTTACCGCAGAATTTCCGAAGAAAATCTCAAACGTCTAAGNNAAAAAAAAAAAAAAAAAAGTGTCGACACCTAATGCTCCCAAATGCGGATTGGGGCCTCCCAAACCATTAGGGGTCGCGTTCTAGGAGGTCTAAAGGGGTTACGTAGCGTTTCATGGGGCTTTGGCTTTCCAACAAGTTGGGGCCTCTTTCTGGGAGCTCCTAGAATAAGGATATAAATTCAGGGTGTATTATACAGGGAAAGGGAGGCCACGTCTTTGCGGAAATATTCGGAACTCCCAGACCCATTGATATTGTAGACTTGCGACTCAGTCATCAGCGTGTCTGCCGGCGCGGAAAAACTAGATGCGCAAAAGCCAGCCTTGGTGGGTAGTGTACTTCCGTGTACTTATGATTCCTTAGTTGGGTACTGTTGCCCACTCGAATTTCACTTTCCTCAGTGGGCTTTACTTACTTTTACCCGAAGTACAAACATGCGCAATGACTCAATTACGTGTACTCGTAAAACTTGCGGTTTGGTCATGTTCTCGAGAAGTGCTGCAACACTGCAAGATCGGATCAGAACTCGGACGGCCTGCATGAATTTCGGGGTAAAGTAAGACTGCACGTGCAAAAACCCTGGACTCGTACTGCCTGCGATCCTTGACTTTGGATGGGTGTTTCTCGAAGCACGGGCCATAGGGATCTCCAAAGCAATCTGTGCGTGTGTATCGGAGTATTGCATGCGCATCACTGGAAGACTGTGTGCACGGATGTGTCTTGAGTCTGCAGCGTGTTGTGTCATGTGTGTGGCCAGTGGCTAATGAGGGCACGTAAGGGTTTGAAAAGGATTTCGGGACCTGAGGGTATATGTAAAGGCCAGCAAACATTTCAGTGACAAACTTACATACTGCGTGCCTACGAAGCCTGCAGGGGGAATAGGAAAGCGTTCAGAACAAGCCACGCTTATGTCGGGCTCCTCAAGGTAAAGCGTTTCCCATGCCTACATTTCATAGCGTTCGGCTATAGCTTCATAGGATTTCTGGCAGTGCTTCGAAGATAGGAAGGACTCTACAAAAGGCGCGGCGTAGCATGGCGTAGCTGAGAGGTTGCGCACACTCATGCCAAGTTCCTGAAATGAGGACCCATTCGGGCATGCCTGGAGGGGGGGTCTTAGCTTGGGCGTTGTGCTTGACGGTAGGGATTCAGTTTGTTTTTTTGGCGACGTAAACGCCCTATGATGCACACCCTAGTACCAGGCCTACGTACTGATGTCTCCTGAAAGCTTTCGATTGAGTGCTGGATGGCTTTGCCTCATCATAGGAGCCGACTTCCAGTACAAAAGCAGATTCTTCACAAATCATCCGTGTTTCCTACTCTCACACACCGGGACCTCCAACGTTGGAGGATGGGATAAAAAGTCCAAAGCTGCCAAGTCATTCCTGCTGCAGTTTGCAATACGCTTTGATGGATGCCTAGCCCGGCTGTTCCACGCGACTTGTGGTAAGTGCTCAGGGATGGTGAGTGCAGAACTACTGCGCGAAGCGTGCTGGGACCCCTGCAAGAAAAGAACTAGTTTGGAGAATACAAGGATATGTGGGGTCATGTAGACTTTCCGGATTACGTAGGGATCATGTTCAGAAATGTCCATATCAAGCACAAGTAGCCTGTACCGACCTACTGGTTCTCTAGTGGGACTTTCCTACTACCCCATTAAGCACCAGTAAGCTCAGTAAACCGAAGTGTAGGTTCGAGTGTCTTGGACTTCTGCGGCCTGAGCCAGGAACATGGTAGCTATGTGGCACCCTGAGCAAAATCCTCAAGTTAGGTAGTGTTGTTCTGAGAGCACTCGTGCAATGCGCCACGGACTGCCACGGTAAGCGTAGGAACGGTTCGAGGACAAAACCCAGCTATCAGCTAAGGTTTGTCGAGCACCTGTTTTGTTATCTCTCTTGTGCAACAACAACCATAAAACGCCCAAGGGCTGCTGTTGCAGCGGCCAAGTGAAGCAGTGGTCCATCTTGGAAGCCCAGCCTCCAAGGGCCGCACTGCCATCTTCCCTTTTGAGACTCTTGAACCCCCTTAAAATCCGGCATGTTCGCTACATATGTATAAACAAACAATATGTAACTATATGACTGTGTGGATGTTATTTTGCATGCGTATGGCTCCAGGAAGTAGAACCTCGAGGGATCTCGAACTTTGCGAACGAAGTCGCGGCCATCCGACGAGATAGGTGACTATGGGGAAAACCCTCGACAAATGCTTTTCGGAGTCTTCCCAGGAATCGGCTGGATATGGTTTGTTGCATTTCTTTCCCTTAGCCCTAAACTGGGTCTTCGAGCCATCCTCAAGAGCTTGTGGGGCTGCTGTTAAGGAACTTGCACTAAGGTATCGTCATAAGGACTGAATCTTGTTTACTGCACATCTCCGCATTATCGTAACTTGGCTTAATTTCCTTGACAACAGCCAGGTTCAGGGGTTGGAATTTTGGGCACGAAGGGCTGATTGCTTTCGGGGCAATGTGCGGCCTCCGCGAGGGGGAACGTCATCTGATTTTAGCTCCCCTCATAATGGTCCCCTCCAAGCGTTCGAGGATTTAAAAGGCTTTGGTTTGGGGAATTGAGGGCTCTGGAGCCCATTACTTTCAACAAGGAGGAGGCTGTTTTCCAAAGACAACTGACAGAAAATGCACAGAAAATGCACAACTCACCACCTGCGTCTGCCCAACAAGGAGGAGGCCCGGGGTCCTGAAAAGTCTTGAGGCCTCATAGACACTGCGGAATGCTGGTGGGGGTGGCTGGAGGGCGCTTTCGCACGCAAACAAGAAAACATCCGGATTTAAACAGGTCTTTTGCATTACCTCAGCAAGGTTACAGATTGGCCCGCCCTCCACTGATTTGCCGGCCGGACACTCTCTCCCCGCTGTCTTGGTGCCATCATAGCCTTAGGGCTGGTAAAGCCCCACCATTGTGAAGGTTTAGCGCTCAAACGTGGAGGCGGGGTCTGTAGGGTTCAGGATTTATTGGCTTCGGGACGTGGTTCATCATGCCGCGGGTGCACAGCTCCCCTGGGCATGGCTTGCACACTTGCACAACCCCACAACGAAGGCCTACCTATAGATTGATGCGGTGGCCGTTTTCAGAAGCTTGCGCATACGGAGGTTTGTGCAAAAAAGGGCTATGCAGGCAGTGCACAGAACATGGAACTCGTCATGCGAATATGGCGGGCTCCAACCTCCCACAACAGCCCTTGCAACTCTAAATCTGAGATTGCCAGGCAGGTGACGCAAGCGACAAATTCGAAGGCTGCATTTGTAAATCTTCTTATTATCCATGGATCGAATCCTACTCTGCTGATGTGTCAGAAGCTCGCCGGGTTGTTTAATTCTTCAATTTCACGAAGACTCAACTCGCCAATCCAAACTCTCCTTGCTGAAAGTTGGCTTCTACCATTCGTGGGGAAATATGGGGAAATCCAGAAGAACTCAACAAAGAGCCACAATGTAGAGGTAACCAACACCTGCCTGGATGAAGTGCTCAGCCCCGAAAGCCGCGTACATGGAGATTTGCAACTGAGGGGGACCCATTCTGTCAATGTGTAATACTACAGTCCCTACTATGGGGATTTCATTCCAAGCACCTACTGTTCAAAATCCCCACAGCTTTTCCGCTCAAATCTGGATTTCAAGTCCTAAGCACACCAAGGGACCGAACATCTGTCCAGCCGTGAGTAGGGCACCACGGGCAATCCTCGGATGCACACCCTGAGGGCTTCAGGAGTAGAAACTAGAAATCCTGGGACTCCGGGCTCTGGGCCTCTGCTCAATGTTCCCGGCACTGCGATCCAGTTATGGAGGACCCAGATTTAGAGATTTCAAGGTAGGAGCTGCAGTCTGCGTAACAGTTGACTTTGTCACCTGAATGCTGTCATAATGCAGATAGATTGCTGTTTGGAGCCGTATGATTCATTGGATCCAAGCTTGTCTGGGTATAACCTGACTGGCTAGGCTCTTCAAAGGCAGCTCTCTGCCTGAAGCAAGAGAAACCTGTCCACACAAGCTCAGTCTGCGAAAACTGGAGCGAACGGTTCAAGCTGAAGAGCCGGTAGCGGCGAAAGCAGGCAGCCCGTGAAATTCTGAAGCATCGATACCTCTGGGCCTAATGAAGTAAACACCCAAGTTCCTGCAACAAGCCCTGCAAGCCTTTATACCCTTTCGGGAGAACACACGAAATTTGTTCGTGGCTGTTGCAGGAAGAAGGCCTGATGTTCGTAAAATTTGGAGCACGCGTAAGCATAGGAGGAGGTACAATAATCAGCTAATCAACATGTGCTTGCATACCTGTGGGTTCCTTGTATACCTCCATTGTACCCTATCAACCCCTACAAGTCCAGCAAAGGGCCCAGACTTAATTACTACCCAGGAAAAAGGTGGGGGCGCATAACAGGCCTATGCTTATGACCTTACATAACTGATTAGTTCATGCTTTGGGGGCATTGTGGAAGCGTGTTTTGGACTTGACATAAGCCGGGCATCAGAGGCGCACACCCCCGCCAGTACTCAACCACCCGTTCCTGGGTGCGATCTGCGGCGGTTCCCTCTTGCAGTAGGAATCCCGTTGGAAAAATGTTATGTGCAGGATCTCCGTGGCCATGGCACTCACACGGCAACATATGTCTAGGAGACGGGGCGATTTAGAATTTGCAGCTCAAGGAGCCATGTGAAGCCTTTACGGTTGCATGAACTCAAGGATTAAGAACAAGAAGTCAACATTCGCAATGGATCCCTATTCCCTACTGCCCTGTTGACACAATTTTTTGAGGCACGGACTTTCGGGATATCCAACTCTTGGCTCAGGATTGTGCGCGTATCGCCCCACATTGCGGCAACAAAGGTTACAACCCACGGTTTTCATCAACAAGTAGAGTCATTGAGTTGAGCTGAACCAACCTACATGAGGAGCTCACCCCCAGACTTTATATTTTAAACTTGCCAAAGGTGCCGGGTAGATCTTGGCGGAAGCTGCGCTTTCAGAGCCATCTGCGAGAAATTGCGACCGGGCCTCACAGCGGCACGCAAGTTAATAACTTCATACCCAGAATCACCTTGAAGAGACTGGAAATGCATGGGGAGCTGAACCTAATCCTAGACTTTAAACTCCGTGTTTAGCGGAGATGAACAAAAGGAGATTATGATGGGAGACTAAGTCTCCGGAGACCCTCGGCAGCACTATCCGGTCCCCACGCAGTAGGAAGGGACACAAGCGGGGATTAAAGCGGGAGACAAAGACTGACGATTTCCCGGTACCCGGCAGCATTGTCTGTTCTTTGAAGCAGATCTAGAACCCCAACAGTAAACTGTTGGGGAATAAACTTCTCATAAACTGCTCGGGGCGCCAGTTGAAGGTTTCAGGGTTTCATCAGGGGTTGGGGTTCCGATCATTCCCTGTGGAGTCTGGTCATTAGAGGGAGCCCCATCCCACATAACCCGCTGATGCCCCTTAGACCCCAAACAGTACTCAGCTTAAGAAATCCCAAGCTAGAGCTCAGTACTTTACAGTACACTAAGGTCTTCCTGGATGAGCCTACTATTCAGATTATTTGCTCAGAGAACTGATGTGCCCTTGCGCCGCCGTCACCCCTGCTGCTGTTACTGCAGCTGCTACTTTGCAGGAGGACTTAGTGGAAGGATTGTGGTAACCGATGGCATGCCTGGAATGTATGCGCGATGAAGTAAAAGCTGCCAGCCATGATGATGATGACGGTAAGGGTGATCTTACATTGCCGGAAGATGGGTTGCTTTGTTGGGGACTGATAGTACTGTGATGTGGGATGGGGGCTTCCAAATATGTGAAACAAATCGAATCCAAATCCAAGCCTCCAACCCCTGGACCCCAAGCCCAAACTTGAAACCCAAACTGAGCTCGTAAACCTCAATCTGGCATGCCGTGCCTAGGGCACCTCAGCCACGGAACCCAGAACTCTGAATCCCCAAATTGTGCCTGCAGTCTGGTCTTCACCAGCCATAACGGGGCGCCAGCGAAGTAGGCAAACGACCTGCAAGGCCCAGGGCTCAGGATATAGCACGCTTCGTGGTTGATTTAGTAGGTTTCTTCTCGAAGCCAAGTTCGGGATACAGACACCGGTCGTGCTTGAAACGAAGAAATCTGCTGTCCACAAAATACGGAAGCTGAGACTTCGGCAATCTACACTTCCATGAGCCATTCCTGTTGAGAAATGTTTTGACTCTGCTGAGGCCCACCATCAGATACTGCCCCGACAACCATCATGCCAAAAATCACGGAATCTGAGTCCTAGATTCCTTACAACCACTACACCCACACTTGGGGAACAAATACCCAGCTCCTCAACCCTCCAAAAGTATGCTCCCGAACACCCTTAAACCTGACAATGAAGTGATTACTGGAACCCTCGTAACTTGTAGCAACCCACAGCCGCACCCTGACATCAGCCCAGCGCCAAGCATGGATGGTGCCGACTTCTGCACGTTGCTGGGCAGCAGCGACTGCAAGCCATCCTTGTCCCATACATGGAAATGAATGACAATCATGAACCGGTGATGATAATGCTTGCGAGGTCGTCGTTGTCAGGTGGCGGCGGCGGTGGTAGCAGCAGCGGCAGTAGCGGCGCGGCACTGGCTGCGGCAGCGGTGACCGTGCGCTGTGCTGTCCGTGACGCTGCGGATGTTGGTCTGAACATCGGTGGGGATGGCCAGGGGCGCGGTCGTGGCGGCGGTGGCAGTGGCAGTCGCGGCGGGGCAGTGGCGGTGGCGGCGGTAGCGGTGGCCGCGGCCGTGGCGCTGCTGCGCTGCTGCTGCTGCTGCTGCTGCTGCTGCTGCTGCTGCGGCTGCGGCTGCGGGGGCGGGTGCGGGTGCGGGTGCGAGTGCCGTCGGTGCACGCGCCGGTGCTGTCGGTGCCTTTACTGGTGGTGCTGCTGCAAGCTGCGGTGGTTTACAGCGACAGCAAATCAATGCCAGCTGAGCAGGGGGAATGAGCAAGTTTGGAATGCGATCGTCAAAATGATCTTCAGCATGGTTTACGAATGCTGGAAATGAATCATAGCATTCTGAAGCAGGAGAAGTAGCGAGTGAAATTTAGAATTGCGATCCTGAAGCGTTGCTAACCACAAGAAAGACTGGAAAGCTTTCCTTGTCTCTTGATAACTGACGAGCTGCACGGGCAGTGGGATAGAGACCCATCCTCAGCCCTTGCGACACGGCGACAGCCAGCCTGGATTTCAGTTGCTAGTCCGAAGCTCAGGCGGCTTATGCAAGCCAAGCCGCCCAAGTATCCGTGAGCCCTCTCTGTGATGCCCAACGCGACAATTTGTAAGGTGCTTTTTGAGAGAGCTGCAGACCGAGCCTGCAACCTCTTGAGCCCGCAGAGAACTCTGTGCCAGTAGGTGTGCAGCCTTCTTCAAGCCAATCAGAACACAGCGCAAGTCAATCCTCCACAAATGCCTGCTGATCATGGTCCTGGAACCCTGGTCCAAAGCTTCTTGCGCCCTGAGCCTGAGAGTCTGCCATCAATCAAGTCTCAGGTGGCCCTACTCCCTCATCTGCTAGTGGCTAGTCAGGAAAGGACATAAGCGAGCCACGAATTATGACCCAGTCTTTTTCTGCTGCTAGTCACCTGTAAGTCTATCTGCGACAAGCCACATATTGAAGGGGAGGCCAGGGCGCCACAAGCCCGTCCACAGGCCCTCTTTTCGGAGGAGTTCCTGGAAAAGACCAAGCCCTTGTTGGTCCATGTACTTTTCTCATCCAGCATTCCTCAAGAAGTAAATAGGTGTTGGCTTCAATGGCCTAAAAAAGAGCATAGTTTCACGTTGGTACTATGCAGCAAAGTTTCTTCTTGTGAGAGGGGACGGGCCCTATGTAAAGACTGCGCTTCATATACCATGTCTTCCTGAGCTTCTTCGCCTCAAATTGCACAACCAGGCAAGAAATCCGGAATTCAAAAACAACAAGCCCTTAATACCCCATGAGCCTTATAGACCTTGAACCCTGATGTTGGTCCCTGCTAGAACCCCCCTAAACTAGGGCCGCTGGGCGAAGGCTTTGGTAGCGGGGCTCCCTGAATGATATAAGAGTCACAGTCTACCTTTGCCTGCGTACTCTGTTCTGCATGTGAAAGATTCGGCATTAGACCTAAATAAAGACTATTGGAACTAGAGTAGCAAAAACCTGGTATGTTGGCAGTCATGTGCGGAGAGGATATTTTTAAACCTTGGGTGGAGTCTGAGTTCAACAGCATTTTATCAGACTATCATGTGAGGACGCGCGCTGCATGCGTTAGCAGAACCCAGGCTGCAAATTGGAAAAGCGTCAAGCATGCGATGACCAAGTAAGAACGCCTCAAGCCGCTTTACTTGGCTTCTCTGGCCATCTCTGGCCTTGTGTAGGTGGAAGATTCTTTCCACTTGTCTCTCAACCATTGGCAATATCAGGTCTCGTCACGCAGCCTTACACCTTGCCCCACCTCATGGATGCCAACCCGTAAACCAAATTCTGGCACCAATTTTGACTGACTCCAAACTAACCCCTCAATCCGTGATGAAGAGCCATGCTTAGTTGTGGTTATTTAGACCACCGTACCTAGATGCATGATTGGCAAGCATGAAGTTTCACAAATGAGGACCGTTGGAGAAATCCCGGCGCCCCGTCACATTAAAAGCCAAGACTCAAATAGCCAAGAACTGAAGCTGCCAAGAGACGCCCTGAACCGGGAATTCCAAAGTCACACCCCAAACCAAGGACCCTCTTTCTTGTCATCTACTCGTCGCACTTGAAAAGCTTCCCTCTAACCTAACGTGTGTATATCTACAAATCGAGCTGCGGTGGTGAAGGAGGCGAAGGAGCTTTGGCCAACAGAGACTTGCCAGCGGATGCGCAGGCAATCGGCAGGGTTGAAGATGGCCTTGGAAGTGCCAGGCGCCCCAAAGTCGATGTGTAGGGTTCTAGGGCGTTGCTGTAGGTTTTGACGTTCACCTGAACCCTGGAACCTCTGACCCTAACTCGGAAGCTTCAAACATAAATGAGCCTTCCAAAATCGCGGACCCTCAAACACTATAATCCTGATCGTCGATGCCTGCAGGGGATCTCTAATTATTTGCTGACAAGCGACAGGCTGAATCAACCCCGCCATTGCGGCTGCCAGTGTATTTCGACCAACATCATCAGCCATGTTTTCGGGCTTGGGCTCGGGATGTATAGCTTAAGGCTCAAATTGTCGGGGTGAAAGGGTGGTTCAAACACCCCAAACTCCCTTTGTCGCAGAGAACGGGCGACTCCTCTTATCATCAGCCGCTTGTACTTTCTCTTCCCTGGAAATCTTCAGGTTTCGGGCAAAGCATCTAAGAGAGTTCAAGGTTTGAGGTCGGGGCTTGGGATGAGGGAGGAGTTGAGGCCTTGTGGTAATTCGTGCCAAGCTCCGTCGAACACAATGCGATAATAAGCAACATGTTTCAACCTCGCTTTTGAATCCTGTGCCGCTCCAGGAACTCCACCAATCCCCCGCAGCCCCCAGAAGGTGAAGCTTATTGCTGGAAACTATCACATGGGAACAGGTCATGCCCTTGGCTTGGGCGTTGAGAAAGAAGTTGTTTCTTAGCCATGGCTTGGTTGGCACATCTGGTAGTTAGACGCATCACAGCTTGCTTGCAATTGAGTGTGTCCCTAACTACAAGTAGCTAGCTGGCTAAATTAAAGCGAGGACGCTCCCTGACCACCCTGCACTGAAGCACCCTTTTTTCAGGCCTGGCAACGAAACTATGAAGCATCATGTGCCGGTCTGAAGTGGCCAGGCAGGATCTGCGGATTAAAACTCGAAAAAGCCGTCAGAGCCTACATGATGCTACAGCGTAGGCAGGAGCTTCTGAAAATTGCCCACTTTGCATGGAGGAAGTCCCACACTCAGGCAAGTGCTGAGTTTCCAGAAAAGGTCCGAAAGTGAAGGCTTTCTACCGAGCTGGGCAATTTCAATGGGAGTGACTATGAATTTCGGAATCTCCTCTATCCTCTTTGCCACACCAGCCGCCTTGTGCGGTTACGGCAGCAAAGTCATTAACTGCACTCGCATTCATTGCAAGTGTTTAGGTTGAAACTATCTAAAGAGCAGCGCCTACCAAGGATCCTCCAGCCACTAGCTTATCACTAGCGCTTGGAGATCCGGAGATCTATCCCATCTTGGCCACAAAAACCACCGACCCCTTACCAGCCCCCAAGAAAGCTATGAAGTCTAAGCATAGATCGTGTCCATTCTAAACAGGAACAGGCCAGAGTGTATTCACAGGCGTTCTGGCTTGAGGGAAGCGAGTTTCGGCAGGTGATGGCAGGTGGATCCAATCCATAGCAGTCGGCCAACCCACGACCCGAAGCCCCTGAGTTGACACCATGCAGCCCATGTTGGAACACCTGCCCGGGTTGAACAAGTTAAAATGTCTCTCTTCTATGGGGAGAAACATAGTGCCATAGGGCTTGCAAGCAACTCCGGATCACATCCGGGACGTGTCGTCCCAGGAGCTCTCATTCAGCAGTCGCTCCTGTCCAGCCAAGCAAAGCAAAAGCAACAGCATAGTCCCCTTCGAGGCACGTCTGATCCAGTCAGACGAAATCGCTTTTGCAATTAAAAGTGAGCGGTTGTCGCCAAGTGGACTTGTGGTTTCTTGCTTTGGCCTTGGAGTTTCAGGTTTCGGGCTCAAAGATTAAGCAAGACGATGGCATGGACCAAATGCACGGGGCGTATGTTCGGAGGTTGCGGTTAGGTGCACAGCCAAATGCCTCAGTGCATGGGGCTCTTAAAGCGTGCAATGCGGATGCTTGAACACTTTCCCCTGCCTCACGTGAGGCCAAGTGATGTCGTCCGATGTCCCGGCAACAACAAGGATTCTCCATATTGTCACCCTTCCTTGCGGATTGTCACCCTATTTAAGCCCCGCACTTTGAACCCTAAACCATGTTCAAGCGGAGGCTGCTCAAGCGAAGGCAGTTACCCCAAGCCCGAAAACTCAAACCCTCTGGACATCTGAAGAGGCCAAACGTGCACTGCTCCTGCACCCGATCGCGGCGCACAGGGACCTTTGGAAAGAAGTGTGCGTTGCGGGGAGGGAGGCTGTGTAAACCCTGGGGAGGGGCGGACACGGCATCAGCTGCGAAAGCAGCTGGGAAACGGAGACGAGTGGCGCTGCAATTTGGTCCCACAGACATTAGCCGGGTGGCAGTTGGCACTGTTCTCTGCAAGCGTTGGGGGAATCCTCTGACTTCTTCTCAGCAAATAGATAGGGGGAACTGACAAGCTGTGTGGGGGATATCAAGGGATGATATCCTTGGTCACGCAGGCGTTTACTGTGTTCTCTGCTGCATGTGGGCTAGGCCAACGCATTGCATGACACCTGTGTTCCTTTCGTCGTATACCAGCAAAAACGATCCTTCTCAACTACTGGGATCCTTGCGAATAACAAGCCCCACAAAAAGTTAAGGGCATAAGGTAAGGCTTTTGTGGCAAGTAAAGCGGAAAAACGATTCCGTGCTCATGGGGGAACTTCTGCCGCGAGGTCTTTGTAATGTACAGGGAGTATTGGAGAATATTGAGCCCTGCACACCTCGGAGCCCTGAACCCAAAACACAAGTACATCAACAACAAGCCCTAAACCGGTGGAAGAGCATTGCCACTCCCACAGGGGCACCTCTAGCCGGCGCAGCCGAATGTGTCCGTGGAGCGTACATTGCATGCCGTTGCTGTCAGTGAGCTGGAAAGGCCCCTCCAGTAAGCCGCCTCGACGACCAGGATCTAGAGTTGGTGGAGGGCCAAACGGGCGAGGTTCAGGGCTTGGCGGCTTGGGGACGTTTTGGGCTTCAGAGTTTAGGGTAGGGCGGGCGCGGCTTCCTGGAAATTGACACTGCTAGGCATACCTTTGGCTCCCTACCTTTTGCAAACTACCATTGAGCGTTAGAAGCGTTTCAACGTTATACTACACGATGCGTGGAATGCTGTAAGGAGCTTACTTAGCTCAGCTCAGCACTTTTGCGAATGTAAGCTTCAAAGAGACTGCAGGCTTACACCTTTGCTTGCAAGCTCTGGCGGACCCTGAACGTGCACATAAAGCCCTACAGTGACCTTCATGCAATGCACCTGCAAAGAGACGTGTTTAGCCCTGAACGAAGCAACATGTCATCACGCAGGCTCAAGACGCTTCCCTCGACTGCACAACGAAGCGAGAAGAGAACAAACCGTGCTGGCTCCCCAGCTAAGATGGAACCCATATAGAGGCCCGCAGTCGCTGGCAGCGCTCAAGGAAAGGTAGTTGCCGCCTTGCTGAACTATGTGCGCCAGATTGGTTTCAAAGCGTGCTGAGCTCGACCCATCTTCTCCTGCAAGGCTTCAACATCTTCTGGATGCTTTGGGGAGTAGAGGAGTTGAGCTTAGGGGAAACGATACGGCAGTATTGCACAGGCAAAAGGCAGTTTGTGCTCCCAGCTTCGTGTACAGAGCTGCTTATTCTGTTGGAAATCTAAATATCAAAATCCCTGCAGCCGCTAACAGGACCTCAAAAGCCCAGTTGGGAGCCCCATTAGCTCGAGCCATCCATAAAGAGTTTCTGCCAATCCCGTCCTCCTGTAACTTGTAATTAGACCTGCAATTCTCTGGGAAATATTTTCCACAAACCCACTGCTCCCAGCGCCGCCAACTAATCCAAAGTTCAGCGACCTCTGCGCAATCAAAAGATGGGGCGTTCCAAACGTTAGGGGTCTGTTTTTGGGGAGTTGCTCACTTCTCCAACCGAAAGTAAACAAAGATGTCTCATACTTGGGTCTTGGCTCTTGCGTGAATTGGGCCCACCTGCCACAGATACTCAGATGCTGCTGGGAAGCTGCATTGCAAAATGCAGCAATGTGAACTTGCAGTCTCATTTGGTTGCTTATCTGCGGGCTCAGTACACGTAGGCTGCCCGGGGAACTTGGCACCAATCCTCGCAGTTCTACTTTCAGCCTCATGCCTAACAAGTTATGTACGCAGTGTTGAGCACAGCAAGTTTGCTAGTTCTAACTCTCGTTGCCCTCCTCCTAACTTCAGCTTTTTAAAGGATCCCAGTTCCCCGCGGCTCCCACAAGTTCGATCATCAGTGGATCCGTCGGTTTTGCACGGAGATGACACACCTTCGGCCGGTTGTGTCTCGCAGGCTGCGTTTGTTAGGCATCATGGGCTAGCTTTGGGCCTAGGCTCTGCTGTGCGGGTTGCTTGAGAGTCCTCTTACCTGATCGAGTTGAATAAGCGCTTGTGGATCACAAGCAATTCTTGAGGCAAGCCCCGCAGGCCGCCAGGCATGATAGAAGCTGTAGGAATTTCCAGTACTGCCGCTCTACAATCCTTTCCTAACTGCTGCACCAAATCCTGTTCAAATTGAATCGGCTCTGCACGCCCGTCCCATAAGACCTAAATCTGAAAGCAAGCTATTTTTTTTGCAGCTCCATATAAGCAGTACTTCTTTATTTTCTTCGGAACCCTGAAGCTTCAAACCCTAGACCAAGAACTCTACTTAGAAGAAAGTCTCGATCCCTGCGTGCGGCTGCTGTCAGGCAGGCAGCATCATCGAAGTGCGGGTTCCTTAGGGGAGATTTTAGGCCTTGGGATCTAGGACTGACTGAAGGCTTAGGGCATAGAATTTCAGGTTTTGAGCTGAGGGTTTCGGGCCTAGGGCTTATGGGCTATGCTATTGAGGGCTTTGAGGTAATCTAGGGGAGCCTAAGGTCCCTAAGGGCTTATGATGGCTTATGAAAAGTGTCAATGATGTGAGACTTTCGCAACCACGAGCAAGCTCCTGAAACTGTGGACTGGGCTCTACGGGAAAGGTGACCTAAAACATCAAGGCCCCTCAGCTGAAAACCCTGCAAGCCCCTGTAGAATCCTAGCGTCGATTACATCTTCCAACGTGGGTTCCCACATAGGGCCATGAACCTGTGAACCTACAAGAGCGGTCGTAAGCCGGAAGCCCAAAACCTTTATTACTAAAGCCCAAACCCTAAGCCCTAAACGCTAACAAACCAACAGCCCTAAGCCAAACACGTCTTATCTTGCGCAAGCCCGGCCTGATGGCCGCCCGGTCTTGGTTGGCTTGCCGCGCTCGCTCGCACCAGCTGCGATCCCAGCCTTGTCACAATTTGCGAATTTGAGGCATTCGAAGGCCTGTGCCAAACACTACATAGGCCCCGAGAGACCGATATGGGTGGAACCGGCTAACACGAGGTCAAAATGAATGTTTGCATTGGGGCATGCTTCAAGGCATGTTTCGGGGTATGTCTGTGCTATGTTTTGTAGGTACCTTGCTCTTGACGAAAGGGATGTTGTGGGGGTATGTGTTGAGGTATGCCTCGGGGGGTCAAACATGCGTCCTTACATGAACTCCTGGCACGCAATGTCTGGAAACATCCATATGGAGGCAGAGGCAAAGTCAAGCTGAACTTCAAGATGCCCCCTCGAGGCTTCTAGGGAACGATCAAGCTTGAGGACCTCATGGGTTTGGCCTCAGCTAAACGGTTCCTGCGCCTAGGGCGAAGCTTGGCAGGATCCGGGCTTGGGAATATGTCTTCGGGGTTCCAAAGAATCTACCAAGGTGATTGTGGGAAAGCATACTATACTCTAGGGGCCAGGGGAGACTTGTGAATCACATTTTCGTTTCTGCGGCAATACATCTCTAAATCAGCCACGTTCCAGAGTCACAACTGTCTGCATAGATGCCTGAAGACATTTCTAGGGATATCCACTTGCCCATCTCAGGCTGTCCTTCTTGTGGGGCTGACCGAAAGCATGCCCAACAAATGCCACAAGTGCCCACGCTCTTTGGCTTTGTCTCCTATCCTTCTTCTCACCACGGGCTCCAACTCTGAATTCAAATTCTTGGCTATTGTTTGTTAGTAGGGAATGGAGAAGTGGGTTCCTGCAATAGCCCCTATATGACCCTGTAACCGTACGTGTCTAAACCATTCCTGTTGAGTCCTGAAGGCCAAAAACGAGCCCTGTTTGTTACCTCCAACCAATTTGTGCAGTTCAGTTCATTCGACTGCTGCGGCATGATGCTCTGCATCAAACATTCCCTACAAAACTTGGCCTTGAAGGCCGGACGTCGCAAGCTCCTTTGCCGGGCATAACGGGGTAAAGGCTTCGGATTTCGGTGTCCAGGGGTCATGTTGCACGCGTATTCCAGAGTCGCGCTTCCAGTTGCAAGTTTCCGGGCACCGTGTTCAGGCAGCAAGCGGTTACTGCGTGTGATGGGCACAGACCCTAAACTCCACACTCTAACCACTCACCCGTAGACTCCTAGACCCCGCTGTCAATCTGAAACCCCAAGCTCTAAGCAGGTCGAGGCTCTGAAGCTCTTCAAACCCTACACCCTTCGCCGTAACTCCAAAACCTAACGCCCTAAACCCTACCCCAGGCCCCTATAAAGCCATCTCATCGGAGCTTCGCCGCTGCGACGTCGGCGCTCCACCTCGCGTGCAAAGTCGCGGGCGTGGTCGACAGGGACGCCGAGAACCTCGAGGGCTTCAGGGCTTCAGTGGTAGTGAGAGTGATAGTGTGAGTGGTCGTCAGAATTAAAAATGAGACTGGAAGCAAGAGTGGCAGTGATGGGAGAGGTAGTGAGAGCGGCATTGGTCCCTCCGGGGGATTTAGGAGGGATTATTCCGTTTCAGCACATGGGGGCAAAATGGGAAAGACCTAGGAATATGGGTCTGTTGTCTTGACCGGACGGAACGGGAATAGGGGTCCCGCCGCAGAACCCTCACGTCCCTTTTTGTGGATGAACCCTACGCGCTAAACCCATGGCACAAACTTGAAACCCTGAACCCCGAACTGTGTGACCCAGCCTGAAATTTGTAAAACAAGGAATTTCCAGTCCTGGTAGGCAGTTGCGAAACACCAGCCTGCTCCATTCAATGCTGGAAAAAGCAACTGGTGTTGGGCGATACCATGGTCCGAACTTGAGCATGTCCCACTCAGCTGTTATTTGCAGCTTGGCAAACATCAGAGAAATCGGCCAGGGCAAGCTTCCCAGAAAGCTTCAGCGCGAGTTCTAAAAGCCTTGGTCCAGCTTTATGAAGGAACTCTTGGAGTCTGTTTGCAACCAGGAAGGCTTCGGAAGTGCTATGTCGGTCTTGCGGTTCTATCCACTCTACGAGGTCCAGCTTCTTCTGCCCTAGACCCTATAAGCTCGAATACTGACCGGCTTCAAACTTGTTGCCAGAGAGCTGTGGGTTTGCTGATTGTGCGAAGTGCAAGCTTCAGAATCCTGGGTCCCCCGTAACTATATGAAGTATAGTTGTTGAGATAGAGAATTCCTAATGCCACTTTACCACCGAAATTCTTCCAACGGGGACAGTGGGCCGCACGAGACAAGGTTCATCATCTCGCTCTATCATTAGGTTCAGCCTAATACCTTTGAATGAGCCTCAAAATGGTTTGTAACTACATCTTGAACCCTCGCCCGAAGCATACACTCACTGACCCCGCACCTCACAACCTCCAGGCCAAACAAGACTCCAGTCATAAACTCCGCAGCAAGGGAACACTTCATCTGCAATCTGATGGACCAACTCTGGCGGAGCCTCTCCAACTTCCTTGGTCTTAGGGTGTTGGGTTCACCGTGGGCGTGGGATGCATAATCAAAGGAAATTAAATGGTCATAACATGCAGATCATTACAGCTCTGTGGTACCCATGGCTTGCCCTGGAAATTCAGAGAACCCAGAACGTCTTTCGAACATCACTTGCTTACTGAAACAAGTTTTTCCACAAGTTCTAGGATTCCATGCATTGATACCGGACTGCCAGCTAAGTGTTGGGTCTCTTGGGGTAGCAAAGGTTTCAGGGGTCAACCTTTCTGTTTGAGGAACATACACTCCAGAACGGTTCGGACCGCCAAGCATCTGAAAAATGGTCCTGCGCGCCCACCCTCACGTGGACTTTGTGCTTCCTCGCCATCACACGGCTCGGGTTTTGTTGGAAACGCAAGACTAGGGCTGAGGGATGAGAACGGTGAAGCCCTACAAGCCCGTTGATCCCGGAAAAATCCCGATCAAATCTGGTTTCTAGTCTGCATCTTCTTTCTTCATCCCGCTTAAGCCCCTAACACTCTAACCTCAATCTCTACACCTGACATGTTGAACACCTCTCGCCATGTTTCACAGAGCTATAGCCTTGGGCTGCTTCTTGCGCCTGCTGCGGCCTTCAAAAACTGCGCCGCCAAACACAAGAATAATGCCCGATGCAATTTAAAAACTTGGGGCGTTCAGCCTGCCTTTGTTTGCCGTTGCTTCTAATCCGCACGACAACGTTCACCAGAAGTATGCCCTGCGGCCTGTATACACGATGCCTCAAACATACCTCAAAAGTCCACTCAAACTAACTATTCAGAACCCTCTACTGCGAACTTAACCTTACCTGATCCGCAGAAAAAGCTGGCAGACGTGTTGAACGAAAAGCTCCGACCCTCGAAGGATGAAACAGTGATCTGCGTACTTATAAGTGGACACTACAAGAAACGATTGCAGAGTCTCCCGACGTTCAAATTCGTTTTGGGATGTTTTGGGTTTCAGGGACTAGGCCAGTTTTCTGCACCTCTTGTGCTGAAGATAATTATGGCGATGTACTCCAAGATGAGACATGCACACACAGACACGTACATGTATATAGCTCCGTACACACATACACACATCTACAGGTACACATGCCAAGCTCATGCATAGAATGGTGTTCATTTTCCAGAACAGACTGACAATGAAATCCTCCCGAGGTTCCGAGGTTTCGAGGTTTCGAGGTTTCGAGGTTTCGAGGTTTCGAGGTTTCGAGGTTTCGAGGCTTCGAGGTTTCGAGGTTTCGAGGTTTCGAGGTTTCGAGGTTTCG
>CAJNIZ010047134.1:0-14439 GCA_905231905.1 Symbiodinium pilosum | reverse complement strand
AGGGCTCCTTTTTTAGGGTTCCGTGTTAGTTTTCCAGAACAGACCTGACAATGGAATCCTCATGAGGTTTCGAGGTTTCGAGGTTTCGAGGTTTCGAGGTTTCGAGGTTTCGAGGTTTCGAGGTTTCAAGGTTTCGAGGTTTCGAGATTTCGAGGTTTCGAGGTTTCGAGGTTTCGAGGTTTCGAGATTTCGAGGTTTCGAGGTCTCGACGTTTTCGGAAAATCCATTGTCAGGTCTGATCTCTCATTTTCTCAGATACTAATCGGCCTGCTCCCTGCTTCATGAGTAAAACCTGATTGGGCTCGCACAAAACTCCTCATGAACTTGACAAAACCCTATGCCGTCAACTCAAGATTGAATTTCGTGCCGCCCTGATACCAAGCAAGCCTTTAGTTGCTTGCTGCTAGAACTGACGCTGGCGAACCCAAACTCCAAGCCAAGGCCAAAACTCTCAACCCCAGGATTTAGAGGACCGATTTCCACAGCACCGCTGCCTGTCCGACTGAACGTTTGACACACGGTGGATGTGCACGGAGGCGAGCACAAAGTTTTCCACTGGGGCAGAACCTTGGATACAACTCAGGGGTCTGGGGAGGGTTTGTTTTCAAGGTTTGACATTCAGGGCTCAAAATAAGCTAGGCCTCGGGTTCAAACAACCCATGTGCGTGGCTCGAATTCGTTGTCAGGTCTTTTTCTCGCTCTCCCCGCTTTGGCCCATTCACATTCAAGACCACCAGGTGCCAGTCTAGGACTTCACCCGACAACAACACAGAATCTTAGTTTCTTCTTCAGTTTGTGGTAGTATGGTGAGCAAAACTGACACATTATCTCTTCACCTGGTTACTGCCGGGGCTTAGGCAACTATTTTCAGGACCGAAAATTCCATCTGCTAGCTTCCACACACGGTCTCCTTCCATGCAACCCAGCATTAAAGCCGTTTTGAAGACCTTCTCAGGGCTTCCTCGCTCAGCAGGCTACGGGTTTAGAGCCGCTGCTGCTGCCCTGGCAAACATTGAAAGGGCACAAGATGCATGCGTCTGGAGATTTAGCCTGCCTGCTGCATGATGCAAGAGGTTGGGGCGGTTAAGGGCTAGCGTATCGTACTCTAGTTACCGGACACGCAAACACCAGTTACTAGTTTGCAAATCGCTCCTCAAGAGCTTCTGCTGGCAATGCCTTCTGCCGGCAAAGTCAAAATCTCCAAAACCAGGGCCTGCAGGCTTCAAGCTCATACTTTAGGCTTTTTAACCCACCCCAGTCGGAGGCCCTACGTGCACAAAGCTACCTTTACTTTTAAGATTCACTCTGGAACCGTCACTACAGAGAGAGATGAGAAACCAAACATCAAACATCAAGTGAAGTCGCACCGTTTGCGCAGGGTCCAACGCAGCAATCGAAGCCGAAGCCCTACGAGGAACTATAATTCATACATGTCTTGACCCGCAAGCTATCGATTAGCTGTGATACTGACCCTGTTCTTACCCCAACCCACCACCCAACACCTCAATGTGAACTAAACCAACAGCAAAGCAGGACCTCTCTTCAGTAGTAACAGCTGTCACCATCGACCAGACAAGCTCCAGAAACAGGCAGGGCTTCATCTTGGGGATGAGGTGGGGTTCCCTTCTTGCTGGGGGCTGCGCATCTAGCAAAAAAAGCAGGCAGACAGGCAGCCAAGGTGCTAGTGAGGTGGAGCGATCCAAGAGTGGATACTTTGGGAGGCGGCTCCTGAAGGCAACAGCACCCTGTTTTGGGAGGCTTCTCAAAACTGTGCCTCTTGGAGGTCTCTGTAAGAGAACCCAGGAAACATGAGCAGGACCGACCGTTGAGAAAAACGTAAGGATGCCGAAGGCGACTCAACGCATGCTAAAGCCACAACCCAAGCCCAAAAGTCTGCACTGCAGCAAGCCTGAAAATGTCTTGATCACAACTGGAGTTCATGCAGTTGACAATGTCCTGACAACCCTGACTCCCCAGTTTGATACAGCTCGCAGCTCCTCGCGAAGGGGGGACCACAAAAGCTCCAGCTCTACTGAGCGAGTCTCTGTAGAGGCCTGTGCAGCTCTTGGATTCGATGTTTAGTCTTTAGGGCAGGGTTCCTTCTTTTCAGGCATCCTATCCATGTCTAGGTCTAGGCAGGGAGTTAGGAGTTAGGCGCAGCTTCAAATTTGTAGGGCCTCCTGAAATAGGCGAATAAGGAAACACGTCGTGATTGGAGGACATGTCAAGTAGGCACTGAAATCAACTTGTTGAGATACAATCCAGTTACAGCTGGGCAGGGTTTGCCAACTGATGCAAACTTGAGCGCTGCAGTATCTGACACTATCTCGGCCTTGAGGGAGGAATGGCAAGGTGAAGTCTAGGGAAGCTTGGAGAATTTGAGGTATTGGTATTGTTGTTCAAGACTTGTCCATAGGCATTCTAAACCAATAAGACCCTAACCCTCATGGCAATCTGCACCGAAGCCGTGCTTAGCTGGTGTGCCGTACCTGAACGGCGAAAGCCACAAATCAGCCTCTGGATGACAGAAAATGTTGATTGTCTTTGGAATCGTGTTGTAAAAGGACACCGACATCTACAACTACAAAATGTCAGATAACTTTTCCCAGGCATGGACATGCATGGACATGCATAAAACCCGGACGAACTGATGTTGCACTTTGAGGACTAAGGCCCCCCATTTCCAAGAGAACACCACACAATGAAGAAGTGCTCCATGTGACTAGACGCTAGGCAATAGCACATTGGGATTTTGAGTAAGTGCCATGCATAACCGCAGCCCTTGGCCTCCGGCCGTTGCAACAGCCAGTTCCATGTGAGATGCCAGCCCATCCCACAAGTAAGCCGGAAGAGTTTCTCTGTTATGCTGCGGTATTGCTCTCTCCCTCTAGTGAGATTTCACCAGCTGCCAAAACCTAGCATCAGCTGAGCTGACAGCACACACCTTGATGAAGACAATGGACTAGAGTACGATGCTCTTACCTAACTGAAGCCCTACAATGATTACGCCACGTGATTGCGTCTTCTCTTACTGAGCAAAGCCAGCGTTATGCAGCACATCGCGCCTCTTCCCCAACATCTGCGAGGGGCACCTTGTTGTGCCATGTGTAAGAGTTTCCCAAGAATCGGGCCCCCTGCATACCCCAGAAATATTTTCATTTTGTTATAAACAGGCTATCTTAACAAGTCACGGACATCAGAATCAAGCCCGTGGCCTCCGGGAACGAATGTCCACCCTCCCAGGGTGGGTGGGACCGGGGAACTTGATCGAATCGATAGAATCGGTTTCATCAAAAAGGTCAGGGCCACGTCAAAAAGGCTAGAGGACACATACTAAGCTTCTATATGTTCGCGCCTCAATTTTGCCAGCGGCCAGGTCATAGATGAAGACCCGGGCAGTGCCGAGAAGAACCTCAGGCTTTCCAGAAACAGATGCTCAGGGCGGTGGCTTTGGGGTAGTTGAGGGCTAATCGGCGGATGTTTTTTGTTTACATTAAAGTTTCTGCGGCTCTGCAGTTCGTGGGAGCGGTCTTGATTATCATAGGCAGTCTTGGCATCGAAAAAGGCATGCGCTGGACGGATCGGATCGCCACAAGAGCGCTCACAAGAATTCCTACAATCTTCCTGGCTGAGTTTACAGGCCCCCTGACCGTTCCCGTCGCGCACTAGGCAGATCCATCTTGCTTTAGATGAAGCTTCCGGATCCCAACGGCCCACGTATTTTTTGTCCTCGATGGCTTGGATGAAGCCTTGCGCAGACACCAGGGCTTCCTTTCTCGTAGCACAAGCCCTTCACCTGCAAGCCATAAATCCTCCCACATGCCCAGCATTTGACGGCTCTTCTGGCGGTGCGCAGGCACTTTGTGGAATGAGGTCTTTTTGCTAAAGCATCCAGACTAGTTTGTAGAAATCCCGTATGCGCATTTGAAATCTTTTGTGTAGACTCCACGAACCCTTGACCGTCGGTCAGGCCCAGCCTTACTTTTCAAGCAGCAGTTTCAGCAAACTGCCACCGAGATGCAGGGCACCCAACAGTCCCCAAATCCCGGCATCCTTAAATACTACAACAATGGACCTGGAGTTGACTAGGAACCTGAATCATCAGCAAAAATCTGGTCTCACAAGCATCATAGAAACCACCCCAAACGATCTCCAGAACAAGTGGCAGAATCATGGCCTCTACAACAAACAGTCCGCTTCCGAGAGGCCGTGCCGAAACTGCTGCTCGAGTAGAGGCGCAGGCGTATGGACTGCTCGTGGGAGTGAACGGGAAAGTCCTGTGTACTGCGCGGCCTCAACACTAGTCGAGCCAATTGGATCCCGCTGTAGCCCTCAGCCCTTGAACAATGATGCGGGGCTGACATTTTCCAGGTTTGCCTCACGATCAAAACTTCTCCGGCTCAGCCGGAAGCTTCACAAGCATGGCCGTGCCCCAGAAATCCGAAGCCATAGCTTGAAATCCCAAACACCCCAAACAGGAACAAAAACCCTTGAGGCGACCCGTGCTCCTCCACGTTTCCCTCCGGCCACGCTGCATGCAAAGGGTCAGGTCGAAGGCGGCTGATGGAGCTCTTCCAAGAGTTGCATCCGACCATCATCTGGGGGCTTCTCAGAACGGGCGACATTGGGGGATACACTGGGGTCATGACGGGAATTGGGGGGGCCTTTTGACGGCTCTGTAAGGAAGATCTTGAGAAACTCCCATCAGGACCCAGGACCCCATAGAGGAACCAAACATAACCAAACAAGGTTGCAATAGCGCTTTGATAGGGTTCAGAGCTGAGGAAGGTGTCTAGCTTGAATGTGTTTTACTTAACGTCCCTTCTCGTGATCAAACAACCATGATCTTCATGGCAGCTCGGGAGTTATGATAAACCTTTTGCCATCTTTCAGGAGCAATAGCGACAACAATGATACTTTCCAAGGCTTTACAGTTTATAAAGTAGAGCCCTCACATGCACCTGAACAATGCCAACTGTCGTACAAAAAAACGTCAACAACAGCTTTAAAAAGAAACAATTCCACTTTGATCTGCATGCTACATGGTTTGCTCAAAATTGCCATGTTCCTCAACGTGTATTCCAGGGGCCAAAAACCTTAAACCCACCAAGAAATCTGGCCGTGCCTCCACGTACAGGGAGCCGGGAAGGGCCGAGGAAGAACTAACACCGTCCAAGCGGACCTGCGATTAGGTTTTTGGGCCGGGACTTTGGGTTAAGTGTAGGGCGTAGGATTGAGGGGTCTGGGAAGTTGGGAGGGGTGAGCTTTAAGGGTAGGGATACTCAAAAGTCCTGAGTCTCCCTCATGTTGGGACTACCGAGCTCTCAGATTTAGAGGTGAGGACAGCATTCTTTCGCGAAGCTTGGGAAGCTGGAGGTATTGCCTGAGGCTATAAAATTGAGCATTGGGGCAGGCGTCTTAGGGTGCAAAATTCAAAGCTTAAGGCTATGAGACTTAAGGTGTCGAGTTTGCAGCCTAGGTTGCAAGGTTTGAGGCTGCGAGATGTTTTCTTTGCCGAGGCTTGCGAAGCCAGAATTTGGTCTGAGTATCCAAGAGCTTTGGGTGTAAGATCTGGCTCTGCAAGCTGAGGGCTTCGGGTTGAAGACTAAGGGCTTTGCGCTGATCATATCCTGGCATCCTCAAAGTCAACCTTCAAATCACAGACGCCGAGTTCGGTTTCCGCTGTTCAGCACAGGTACTCGCAGCAATCCCAGCGGAGCCGGATGTCGGATGGCACAAGTGTCTGTGGCTGGTCCGAAGGTTTCCTGGTGAAAGGAGTTCAGGATATTTTGTTTCCCTCCTGCTTGGCTCGTCGTTCAGGGTATCTAAGGGTATGCACGCTGTTGGGATCGTAGGTGTCGGGGTTTCCCACGTATCCCACTCATACGCTGACCTAGAAAACCAGGGTGCCTTCTCTGTGTAGGTTTGGATTGTGACAGCACAGATTTTTAGGCAAACCTCGACTCCAAACTGACAGACTCCCTAATACAGGGGTGTCACTCAGCCCGCGGACCAAGAATATCATGATTCTTCAGGTGAACAGGTTAAGGCTTCAGTCATTTTTCTCAGCTTTTCCAGGCGGCCAAGGGCAGAGCGACGACGTTGGGGATCACCAGAAGGCTTGCAACCACGTCATCCACAGTATCGCGGACAAAGTTGTAGAGGTTTGGAATCAGTTCTGAACCTTCAGAGGATGAGATGATGAGACAACATCAAGAAAACCGTAGCAGATTGGGAAACTGGCGGGATCCTTGCCAAAGTCTGCCCCTAGGCAGGACCCACGGAATTTGGACATTCCTACCAATCAGGATCTGGCTTCCCCAAATGATCCTGATTGATTTCCCCTAAGCAACCACACAAAGAACTTGGTTTCAGAACCGAGTGCCTGCTTTGATCTGCAGGTCGATAGTGGGTCTGTCCTGAGGATGTCTGGTTCTGCTGGAGGCGTTACTTGCTTTTGGGGGGGTCGGGGGGGGTGGGGTGGGCTGTGCATTGTTTGTATACGGTATCCTAGCCCTGAACATTGCTTGAAGGCAGCATAGCTGACAGCAGATGCGGTAGTAAGTGTGCCCTCATTGGTAGCTTCTGATAATCCGCTAGTTTTGGAGGGGTCTTCATTAAGCAACTTTGGGATACTTCTGCTTGCGCAAAATGACTTTTCGGGTTGACGCACCATTGCTTACACCAGGGCAGCGGACTCCAAAGCTAAGACCTAAATGCGCTCTGAGGTGCTAAGCAAGTGATGCTGATTCCTCCGACGGGGTTCCTGAGATGTGACCCTAGGTGTCCTTCCTTTCTTTGGGTGCGCTACGGTTCTCTAGGGTTACGCCCGAAAGGGTGACATCCAGAGTCCAGCTAGAGAACGTTAATTAGGGCTTCAGAGTTAGGTCACATTGGGTTTTCTTTCTGGGCAGGTGAATCATGCTCAGCCCTGTGCTCCAAAAACCCATTCCAGGGCTTGGGTGGAAACCCTGACTTGCAAGTTCACAGTTCTGCGCGTGAGACTGGGCTCTCATTGCCCTGTTAGGTCCAGAGTTCAAGACATTGAAGGAAAGTTAACGATCTGCGGACCTGCATGACTAGTGACCACTGACTAGAGCAGAGCTACAGAGTACACTCTACAACCATTCAACAAGTAAGCATCTTGAAGGAATCACATTGGGGACTATTCAGGCTTCCAGCTTAGGGAGGCTTTGGCGAATGAAAGGCCAGGTGCAAGGAGTCGACCAGCGGGTTCAGTCCCACACGAAGGCTGCCCTCAGGGAGCAGTCAGACTACGGGCAGGATCGCCTGGTTGTGAGCGCGGGGAACGCTTTCGGATTTCGATTTTACTGCATCAGCATTCCTTTGCCAAGAGGTACTTGGTGTGTCCAGATATCACTGGCAAAATGGCTGTTGATGAGAGAAGTTTGGAGCATTATGGATGTTCCTGCCATCTCTTGAAATTAGAGTTGAGCTTTGGATTGGGAAGTCCGGCCTCTTTCTCTTCTCTAGAAGCACAGAGCTCCAGTTTCAGCTTCGTGGGCGTTCTTCTGCAAAGAAACTCTCTCCCTGGGTTGCTCAAACGGAGCTGCCTGCCCTGGAACCCGGAAAGTATTGCCAGTTCGGCTGGATATTAGCCGTATGTTTTGCAGGGCAACAAGACAGACAACTTTTCCTCACCCCAATGGAATGTGGGTCATACTCTTGTGCAAGTAGGGATTGGGCCCCCAATTCCATGTGATCCAAAAGGCTTTTGGCAGGGATCCGCCTTAAGTTCTCGGGAGTCTGCGCTACCCGAAATTTTGGAAAGTGAGACGACCCCGCATGCCTCCACGGTGATGTTGCTTACCTGAATGGCTGCCACACCTCCGGACGCTGGCGTTTAGATTCCGCGTCCAGGGGCTTCCTAAACCCTAAATAACAGTTTCCATTTTTCCATTGTCCCAATATATCACCAGAATAGCCCCAATATACTACTGTAGTTTCCATTTCATGTTCCACTGTCCTTATATAAACCCAATATATACCCTAATATCTACTACAGTAGTTTCCATTTAGGGCTTCAAGCTGCTGGGGTGTGGATTTGGGGATATAGAGAGGCTTGCAGTGGGCAAGCTGGGGCAGCTCCTCCGCAAAACAGAACCAGACCTCTCCCTCAGCAAGTTGTTGCGAACCGTAAGCCATCCCAAGCCTACTCAGATATCTTATATGTTTCAAGGCTTAGGGCTGCGTGTCGAAAACCCAAAGCCTCTGAACCTGAAACCTCAAAAACATGAAGCCCCAATTTGTCGAAACCTAGCATTCCCGCTACCTCCTGTTACGATCCATGGACGCTCGCTAGTCCTCGGGAGCCATGTACTTGACTTGGGGCGGAGGGTCTCATGTGTCTGCATGAAGTTATCCGTAGGACCTCTGCCTGTAGTTTTAGTTGCGAGCCTGTAGAGAACTCGATGAGGCCATCCCCAACTAAGCAGAAGCCCACGTTGATCTCCAAACCATCCTTTGTCCGCGACCTTGGTGTTTTAGCAAGCAAGCACTCCTTTCTGAGCGAGGCATCGTTGCGGGTCCAATTCTTGTGCTCGACGTATCCAAGAAATCCTAGTGCCCAATTACAAAGCCCGCTAGAATCCGCATGAAGCCAAAGTCATCACTTCTCAAGAAAACCAAGAGCTTGACCATCCTTCGGGATTCAGGGGAGAGCCGGGATTGGGAGGAAATTAAAGCGGGTTGACCCTAAGAAATGACCACAGCATACACCCCTCGCTGCAGCTGGCAAGTAGCACACGTACAGGCCCAAATCGTGGAGGCGCGTGGCCCAGAGACATCTTGGTGAAGGAAATGTAGCTTCCTGAGCAGGTACCAAACATGTACAAGTCGACCGTCTATCATTTACTGTCAAGGACCTTCAGTAATGGAGACACGGTGTGAATGGTGTGTATATATATATATACATATACATATTCAAAAGTGGTTAATCCTTGGGGGCAACCCCAAACACGCATGCATCGTAGGCGCCGACAACGCCAAGCCGTTTCTGCAAGGCTGGTTGAATCTCATCCTTTGCTTGTGATTTGAGGGTCCTTGAGGAGTTACTACTATGGTGCAGTAGTCAAGGTTTTGTGTTCAGGCGATGCGCGGCTTCTCAAAGTAGAGGTTCCGTACAGAATGTAAGTAGTCAGAAGCTGCGCGTTCAGCAATACTTTCGAGACACTCTCAATTGGAACCGCCCCACCAGAACGCTTCAACTATCCCGAATGTAGCCTCTTTGCGTGATGGATCTTGAACCTTCATGATTCATGATGGTCCACCAGCAGGCGTGGCAAATTGAATCTGTTGGCTGGGGTCCTTGCGGAAATGGGTTAGGCTCAGACCATCTCGCATCGTCTCCCCACAGGGTTGCAGCTGAAGGCTCAGGCAAATTCTGTGTGTATGGATCTTACAGGAACCTTATAACAATGCCTGGAGCATTCTGCGAATGATGGTACAGCACGTCTTTGGTGAGCAGGTAGGGATCCAAAAGCAACCATTGCAACAAATGGCACCCTGAGAAATTGCATGCTTTGAGTTCAATGTTTGAGCTTGAGTTGGGTTTGGGCTGTGGGGCCTATCTGTCTTGAAGCCCGCGCGCTTCAAACAAACAACTCCATCAAAATCCGCAAATGCGCAGTTTTGTGCTAGGCGTTCAGCATCGTTCAGCGTTCGCTACTCCTCGCATAAAAGGCGGCTCGAGCAATGGCTCCATCTACCTGCCTTCTACACTGCTATTGCTATGCTTAGTCATTGTTGTCATTGTTGGGTCAGCACTGCGGACATGTGCGCAAATGGAGTCACAGCAAAGCCTTGCGCCCAAGTTGCTTCAACGAGCTTGCGGAAACCTGCTTCTGGTCTCCACGTTTAGGGTTTGAGGTTTAGGGGGTCAAGGGTCTGGTGTTCCGGCAGATGCTTGGCGAACTTTGAAGTGGAGGTAAAGGAAGGGCTTCACCTGCAAATCAACTCAAAACCCGGCCTTCCCGATAAGGAAAGACATAGGAACACCAACAAAATTCCTGGCTTTAGGTCCCCGAGGTTAAGTCTAGGGACTACTTAGGGCTTTCAGGCTTAGAAATTGAGGCAACAATTGCTGCACTGACAGAATTGCACGCAGAAACCCTTCCGCAGAAGCTGTGAAAGGAACTTGCAAACAACTGCCATCACGAAAGCGAACCCGAGGCGTCTACAGGCATGATTGGGTTCGCTTCGGTGGAAGTTAGACGGCGATGTTCAGAAACTGGAAGAAAAATCCCTCGTGTTCGAATTCCTGCTACTGCCAACAGCCTGCGTCCAGGTGCTCCCAGATAGGTCGGATGGCGGCATTCAACCTGGAACAAGGGTTGGCGGTTATCAGGTCAGCGTGGCCAAACAGGGTCGACCTAGGAGTTCAGCATTTACTTGGCGGTTCTACGCTTAGCTAAGACTGGGGTTGGAAGGAGGAGGAGAACTATAGCAGTTCTGATCCTTGAGTTTTTTGCTATAACCCGATTTATCACCCCTGAGGGAAGAGCAGGCACAGGGCATTGTAGGATTGGAGCTTTTTACAAGTTCAGGCCTTAGGATTAAGGTTGTAGATTGCGACACTTCTGTCAACCTCTTTGGTCGCATCGTAGGCGGGGGATCCTGACTCCTGACTAAGCAAATAGGACAATTATCTTTGTTCTTGCTGCTTCTGCTTGAAATTCAGCAGGCCTTTCTAATCCTGCAAACTACTGTACTGGAAGTCTCCTTGACACTTGAAACATCCAGCCACGGCTGGGAAGAATTAAAGTCAGCATGGCGCATGTAAAAAGCAAATTGCAAGCAAGCACATGGCTGAACTGGGTTGGTCTAAAGTTTCAAGCTGACTGGAGACCTGTCGAAGACCTCGAATATACTGAAAGGTCTTGGTATGCAGCTCAGGCAAGTGACCTGCAATGCGTGGTTGGAACCCAACCTTGCCTTCGTCAAAACTGTGACCCATCTTTCGAAATCATTGCCCTGCTCTCATATTTTGAGGTCAGTCGCCCATCTACTCTTCAACTTATGAAAGTATGCTGGCATCTGCTAGTTGTCCAACATGAGGCTTCCCTTGTATATCACCAACGATAAACAAGATTGTCCCCATTAAGGACCCCGAAGAAGGACACCAGATTCTTGGAAACTCCACTAGTTAGTGAAATAAGCTGACCGTGGGGGGGGCAAAGCAATCTCAGCTGAGGCTCCACTCCACTTCTTGGCCGGATGACAGCACGTCACCACCCAGTGTGTGGCGGTCCTGGCAACTGAGCGCATCAAGCTTGAGAAGAGTCCTGAGTAACTTGGGGCCACGGCTTTTAAGAATGCCCCATGCATCCCGGCTGTGCCAGCTATGGGCTCTATATTCAACCCTAAGATCGTTCACCATCTGCATCGCAAAAAGAAGGCCAATCCTCTTCATGGCATAGGCCCCAGCGTCAGCCCACACACAGGAGATGCAAACGCTGCCATTTACCACTGCTATCCTCTGCTGCTCAACAGCTGAGGCTGCTCACAACCCAAGCCAGTGAGCCCAGCTAATCGCGCATGTCCATCACATGCGAGGACTCCCAGTCTCAAATCCGCGGCGGCTTATATCCACTCGACCACAATAGAGGTGATATCCAAATACATATGGGGGGACTTGACTAGACAGGGCTTAAATGGAGTGTATACTAAGGCCCCCTATCCTAGGCACTCTCGTATGAGCTCTCCATGCACCAGATTTTGGCCCGTTGGCTTTTGGGCGGAGTCCCTTCCCAACTTTACTCAAGGGCCAGTCTTGCAAGGGACCATCCATCATATAGAGAAGCTTAACATGTTACATGCGCATGTTGAAAATGCTAGCACAGGTGCGGGTGGTCATCCATCACACAATATGCGCCGCTGTAAAGGGGTTTCTTAATTACCCTGCCCCCAGACATGATGCTGCAACTTCAAGCAAAAATCGAATCCTTCGTAGTCTGGTGTAGCGTCAATCCCGTTGCTCCAGTGGCCACAGCTCCCACGGCGATCTTCTGCGTACCTGCAGTAGCATGCAGAGATGAATCGCGCACCACTCGCCATACCCTGCCTCACTAGTTCATGTCTGCGTAGGTCCTGAAACCTTGAAGGGTGCTTAGCTGCCTGCCCTGCCAACCCCAGCAAGGATCGCAATTTGTTGGCTGCTTGCTGTTGGACTTCTACAGAATGAAGCTCAAACATCACCTAAAGACCCCACTAGTTTATGTGTCAGCTGTATGCCATGGGCCTAGACGTGCGAGCAAGGTGGCCACTGATCTGCCGATGCCTGCACACCAGGTACTGAACACAGCAGCACCAAAACGGTCTGATTCAGGGATTTACTGCACTATGCCTCTATATGGATTGCAACGACTCGGGGATGACATTCCTACCCATTCTTCTACATTAGGGTTGCGAAGGTTCACCCTGACAGGCCAGCATGTGCTGGTTGAAGCTTGTAGGGCTTCCACTCTGGGCTTGTGTCTGCAAAGCCAGAACAATAGCCTCCAAGCCCTAGAATCCCATTATTGAGCCCCACTCTTAAACACGCTGAGCCCTTGAAAAAATCTATCCCAGAAGAATAAGCGTACATGAAAGAGCCCTCAACTGCAGAGATACTTGGATCGCTGAAATCAAGCATACGAAGAATTCCCACCTGCACCTCGCAACTAGTAAAACCTTCCACGCCCGTACCAATTAATATTCCGTTGTGGCATACTCTAATGTATCCGGAACGTGTAATGTTATTTAGAGCGATGGGGACTAAATCAAGAAGGGCTGCGCACCCTCAGTCCCAAATCAAAGCTAAATCACGCCAGATCTTCGACCCAAATCCGAACTTGGCAAAACTCATAACCCGAAACTTGGAAACTCGAAGCCTACTGACAACCCCAAAGCCTCAAAATCCTAGAAATGCTACAGGGCAGAAGGTTTCAAATCTGAAACGGCCTCGCTATAAATTCTAACCTTCACCCCCAAACCCTGGCCTTTAGTCCCAAACCCAGACCCCAAACGATAAACCAACCCTAAACCCTCAAAGCCAAACAAAAAAACACTTAACCCAAAGCCCTGTGCCCCATCTCGTCACGGCGAAGGCTGTTTGGTGGCCCAGCCTGGAATGGTCTGGAGTCGTGTTGGGGTTTGTTTGAGAACTTCTCTAAAACAAGGATACCCCAAGCACTACAGAGATAAGTGCGAAAAGGCTGGCATGAACTGGAACCGCGGTGGGAGACTACAGAACAGTACCGGCTTGTCCCAAGAACGGCTATAGGAGAACAAGGAACATTACTTGCCGATGCTGATAACCGGGTTCTACGCTTCCGTATACTGGAGCCGAGCAGCAGCTTTGCTAAGCGATGATGGAGCCACGTCGGCCGTGCCCAGACCATGGCTCAGCAGTTGTAGGCTTAAGGCTTAAGGATCAAAGTAAGTAGAATTGCGTTATGTGGGGTATACAATAAATATTTTAAGGTTTTATAGACAATTGGGAGTCCTGCTGGCTTCTGCAATTAGGCTTTTGAACACCCGCTTCGCGCTGCAGGCACGGTCTGATCCCAGTGATAGTTGAGGTGACAAGGTTTCGGGGTGGAGGGTTTGGGGCGTTAGCCTGGGAGTACAGGTAGAGGGCCATAGTGCCTGGAATTTCCAAGGCCTGCTACGGGCGCATGATTTGGGCCTTCTGGGAAGTACCCTTGCGACAGGGTGTCGGGCTGCAGGTTCTGGATATGGTAGTTTCAAAAAACGTCGGGGCCCCCTTTGTACCACACAGATCCTGAGATCTTGTGGAAATCCTGTATAAAGTCAGAGGTCAGGGGCCTAGAGCTCCGGGCTTGGTCTGCTTTAATACTTCATACTTGACTTTACCTTCATGCTTCCTGGCTGCACATTTTTGGGTCTGCTCCGGTTTCATGACCTTGCGGGTGTGTATACCTGGTACCTTGCTTGATGACCGTCTTTTAAGATCTGGCCAACTGCCGCTTGAAAGAGACGCGAGGTGTTGTTCAAGCAGCTCACTGATTTGCTAAAGTAGTTCTCTCTCCCAAGGAAAACCAACCCCAACCCCGAATAATGAATATACGGCATTTTCATGAAACGCTGCTAAGCGAAGGAGGCAGATTCAGACGAAGGCCAGATTTGTTCAATCACAGGAGATGACTTAACTATTTTCGGCATTTCTGGTACTTGCAAGGACGGGTACTCCAGGGAGGCATACTTACGAGGAATCATGACTACCTCTGCATTGGAGTGTTGCTTATACATATGATTCTATGCTCTACCGTATTGCTTTTCAGTTCTCGTGTTCTAACGATTTGGTTTCAGGGTGTCCGTATGCGGCCGCATAGAAGAATTGCATTTGCAGCCAACGTTATCATGCTTGTCGTAACTTGAAGGAGGACTCTGTCGACCAGCACCTCGCCCCCCCCCCCC
>CAJNIZ010047133.1:10924-37416 GCA_905231905.1 Symbiodinium pilosum | reverse complement strand
ACCCTTCACCCCAAACCCTAATCCCTAAACCTGCCAAGCCGCCTGGCCCCTTGATCTCCCACACAACTTCTGTCTGCCGCGCAGGGCCCCACCGTGGCAGCCACTACTGCCCCGCCGCCGGGGGTTTGGGCTCGGTGCTGTGGCCCGGCGGCAAGGGGGCTATGATGCCTACTAGTAGTATTGTTATTATTCTTATTACCATTATCAGTATTACTACTACTATTACAATTATACATTACCATTATTATTAGTACCATTCTTGCTACTATTATTATTATAAGTATTACTGCTATGATTAGTATTAATGAATATAAGTACTAGTAGGGGCCATGTTAAATTAGGGCCTTATTAGTGACAATTCCAAAAGAGGCCCGGCTCCAATGATTTCAGTTCAGGGCCTGATTTTCTTCCATGCCAGGAACTACTCTGCTCTATTCCGTGGCCTTTTTCTTATTCAGTGACCCCAAGAGCTTGCTGTCTTGTTTCAGCCATGTTTCGGTTGGAATTTCAACCTGACACCGTAAACCCGAAGCCGCCCCTGGACTCTGAGCACCAATCCCAATCATGGGTTCCCGTACGAACCCCCCCAAACTACCCCCCTAGATTGACCTTTTATCCCTAAATAGCTTTGGTAGTACGGGAGCCCATGAACCAAGGTCAGTGTTTGAAGGGATGGCGCCGCCAGCGCGAGCCGCTGCTGGAGCGAGAATAGCAATGTTTGGGAAGCTCCCTGCTGGGTTCATCACCGTCGGCCACAATCAGCAACCCAATCTCTACTTCAAAGGCAGAATGACTTTAGGCGTTGCCTTGCTACGACAGTGTACTCTCGCATAAGCACGAAAGGTCTAGTAAAGAATCATGGCCACGGGCCTCACATGACAACAATAATCGAGCGTCAGCAACTGAGAATTTTGTCTACAAAGAGCACATGGACCCACACGAGCCAAAATCTAAACTCCTTAAAGGGGGTTATATAAGAGATTATATAGGGCCATAGGGGATTACTATAGGGGTTATTCAGGGGGATACTAGGAGTTTACACTATGGCTCAAAACAACTTACGCACAAGTAGGACCTTGGCCAACGCAAGCAAGCGCAAGCTGACGAGCCGGGAGGTCGGCAGGTCATGTTCCCTGAGCTCGGAAGGTTAAACCCTAAACCTAATTCCTTCATACTAGTACTTAACACCCCCCCACTTCCATTATTAAATATCTCCCCCAACAAGTAAGATCTCTCATGCGGACAAATTTCATAGAAACCAGGATAAACAAGGCCATCAGTATCAAAGATGTAAGACCGTACCAGAAGTGTAAAGCTTAAATACAGACGCCCAACACAGTCGCGTATAGTCCTCACAGGGTTCTGGAGTCTAGATCCCCAGCGTGTCAGACAGTATGGACCTGTCAAAACGTTTGTTCGACCTCTGTCTGCAGCAGCGGCCGAGTCTACAGTGATCAGGTGCCCGGAGCAGTTTTGGCCAGAATCTTCAAGTTAGCGCAGTTGAGTGTAGGTGTTGTAGCGTTTTAGCATGTCTTGCACTTTTCTGGTTTCCTTTTCGTGGTTTTTTGAGGGCATTTGGGAATCAGGTGGGGGCTGAGAAACGTCGGGGCCCGCCTCTTGGAACCAATTCGGGCAATCTTCGTGGTTAGTCCTGTCGTCTCGGTGTCTGCCTCACTTTTTGGATTTCGCTGTGTGCCATTTCCAGTACTTTCAATACATGATAGCAGCAGCTTCACCATTCTTCGGCTTCTGATGCCTCTTTACAAGCCTGCTGCTGTTCATATCCTCTCTTCCCAGCATTGGTTGCTACAGTTTGAGCCTGGGGGGTTTGTTCTATTGACATGCTGCTAACGGCAATTCATGCGCAAGACAGGGCTTGTGGGGGTCACTAGATGTCTCCCACATGATCCGGGTTTAAGGTTTCTCATCAAGAACCCCGCTAGATTCCATGATGATCGTATGCATCCCGTAGCCACTCCTGTTGCCGTAGTCGGAGATTTGGCCAGTGCCGCGGGAGCCAGTGTACAGTTGAGAGGTGTTTCCGTGCAAACCTGGGTTCTGGAGCCCTCAAGCCTGGGCAATTATGAGATAATGCTACTGGGTAATTATAACTCAGCTGTAATCACATTACGGGGTTTAGGGGGCCTATAATTGCGCCATTCAGACAAATAACTGGGTTCTAATAACCCCAAACCTTATACACCCCTATACATAACCCTATATTGACCGTTATAATCGGGTTATAAGTATGGTTGAAACTGGGCCATGCAAAAACATAGTGCTGTGAGCCCAACCCCAAAGTTGATTTCGCTTTTGTGGTAATAGCAGGGTTATATTGGGGTTACATGGGGAGAATGGAACATAAGATGGAAACTACTATTCAGGGTTTAGGGTTTGCATTCCTAAGCGGAGGTTAGTTCTCCCAACCCCTACCTGCACTTATCATGTGCTTGTAATAGGGTCCGAATTTTAGGGTTGGGGTAAGTAAAGTCGCCTGATTAAACGCGCTAGCCTTGCATCCCTTAAATCCTGAGAGCGGTGTATTATGTGGGATGTTGCAGGTGTTTCCGTTGTTGAAGTATGATTTGCGTGACCTGCTAAGTTTTTGGTTGTCTTGAAGTCTGAAGCATGCGCTGCAGCCCTGAACTTGGGGGCCTAAGTCCGCAGCCTGTAGCCTTTAGCCAAGTTCTACGTTCAGTATCGGGTGATACAGGGGTTATATAGGGTTATATAGGGGTATTTGTGGGTATTATAGGGGTATATAGGATCGGGATTTAGCTTGATTCTGCTTTGCACCCTTGGGCTAGTGGGGGCTGGCAAGATAGTTTAGAGAGCCTCATCTTGGTCAAGCGTCCTTCCCTCATTGTGTGCAGCGGAAATGCTTCAACTTTCTCTGCCCAGCAGGCAGGAGCTGTGATTTCACGATCTTGAGGTCACCAAGAGATTGACTGAGCCCTGCCCGGGCTCTTCGTAGGTCTCTGGCGTCTCTTACATCCAGGACCCGTCCCTCTGACCCCAAGCACCATACTCTTAAGATGCTTGCAAGGGGGCTTCTTCACTGGACAGCAAGTCGGGATAGTGGAAAAAGAAGCAAGCCAGGATGTGATTGGACTAAGGGTCTCTTTTTTTGATATTTTGCCATTCTGTGTACTGATAGCAGAAGCGGGTCGTACAGCACAAGCATCTCAGACACGTAGAACCTCGCATGAACATCCTGTACTCCGCGTCACACCAAGTGGAGCTTCGGGCTTGTAGATGTAGATTGTCTTTTTGGGAGGCTTCGGCTTTTGACTTAAGGTGTGAAGTGGGATCTGCTTGAAGCTTGTGGATCTAGGTCAAGGTGTTAGCCTCTCAGGATTTTCAGATGGTGTGATGGAAAATTGGAAAGCCGCGAAACAACTTTGCGTTTGGGTCTTCGAAGGTTAGATGTTCCCCCTAGAGGCCGCGGCCTGAAAGACAGGTAACGGCTGCCAAGAAGATGCTCATCTTACTTGGGCTTCGTAGGGAGTTTGGGAATATGTACGGATTATGTGGGGAGTACCTGTAAGCCAGGTTGAGCCAGGGTCATGGAGATCAGGGCAAGGGCGGGCAAGAGTCTTGAATTTATCTAGCCTGCTGACAACAGGTTTTGCTTGTCTTTCATGTGTCCTGGCTGTTTGCAGCGCAATTGAAACTGTATAGCCAACATCGGACACGACCCTGGGTCAAGCCTTTGCAAGGCAGGCAGGGTTTCTTCATGAATCTTCCTGCCACTGTCAAGGAGACAAGAGTAGATTTAGTTTGCAGAAGTGCTTCCCAATACGGGAAGCTTCTGTACCTTCAGCGCCATGGAAGTGCCAAAAGCTCGGTGCTCCAAGCAGGGCGTTTCTATCAAATTCAACTTCACGAACGACTTGTCTTTTTCTGCAGCGCGGCGGCAATGTATAGGGTAGTTTTCCTAATCGGGGCAAAGGTACCCCCAATTTTGCGAACCCCCCACAAGTTGCTGCTAGGTTGCCAGGCCTCAGGCCCTAGATCCCAGCCAAACTAAAACTAAACCCTAAATCCTAGAAATTTTACAAACTGAACCCTGAACCCTTTAAACCCTATAGACCCTGTAAACCTCATAAACCATGTAAACGAGATAAACACTGCAAACCCTACCAACCCTATAAACCCTTGAAACCCTATAAGCCCGAGACCCTAAACCTCGCCTGATTGAAGCTGGGCTTGCTGAGGTCAAAATGCTCTATGTTGACCACGCGGGCACGGACATTGATGCTGAGCTTGCAAGTCATGATCTTGGGTGGATGTGAGCTGAACATTCAGGTTGGGCATTGGATTGGGCATATGCCACGAGAGATAGAGAGACCTGACAAGAGGACAACATGTTTTGTTTCATGCTGACATTGGGTTATGGCACCACGCCGAGCAGGGTTGCCTGTTAGGGTGCAAAGTGGAGGACACAGGGATGTGAAGCTAGCTGTCCGCAACCAGCTCTGTCAGTTTGAAGGTAGGCTGTGCTTGCTATGTTAGGGCTAAAAAGCCTCTAGGGGCCTCATTGCTATCATTTTAGAGGCACAGCGGAGTGGAAGGAGTAGCAGCAAGCAGCAATGGCAGCAGTCGCCCTTCACCTCAAAGTCTTTGATTTGATTTGACTCCCGACGAGGACGTGGGTGTCATGATGGCACCAGGCGCCCGCTACGAGAACGGTGTCACAGAAACTGGCCACTGCTGGTCCATTTGGAACGCAGACACGCAGGACCAAGGTTGACGAACAACTTGCTCTAGCTAATGCGCTGGGAGATTGCGAATACAACACTGCACAGTAGCAGGAAAGAAGGGTAACATCATCGGCGGAAGCCGCATTTTGAGTTTTGACGCTTCGAAAAAGCAGGCTGAACGTGTCAAGTTTTTGGTGTCGTCGGCGGTGCAGGATGAGATCATAACTTGGGTCATTGCCCCCTACAGTAACTGTCCTTAAAGAGATCTTTGTAAGGGGTGACGATAACTTATAACGCCTATGACTGACCTACTGTGGTAACAGCTACAGTGAGGAGGAATGACTTAAATTATTGTTTACCTCTGCTTAGTGGGGAATGGAGGAAGGAAAAAGATTATGGAAATTACTACAGTAGTGGGATAGTAGGGGCTACTATAAGGATTCATGTCTTCATTCCTTGCTAACCAGGGGTAAAGTAAGTTTGTGTATGGTATTCTGGATCAGAGTTTGACATCAGAGTGTGAAGGGTGTATGAGGTCCGTATAGGGGACGGCCCAATAGCAACGAATCTTGAATCTAATGGAACAGAAAACGGAACGTGAAATTGAATTTGTGATGATAGACTTATTGGGGTTTTGGGTTCAAGGTTGGCATGCACCGTAGATATGAGGGGCCGTGTCATATTAGAGGCCCAAACAGGGACCATGATTTTGACTACCTACCACTACCTACCATTTCTGCTATGTCCAGCACTCCCTGGCCACTGTGAAGTGCGCCTCAGTGAGCCAGGGTTTAGGGTTTAGGGTTTAGGGTTTCCACATTGGAGACCTTTTTCCCTTTGAGCAGATAGACCGAACTCTCTCACGCACTTAGTGCCTGAAACCTCAGACTCATGATCTTAAGTCCTGTGGCCTGAAACCTTCAAACTGGGAAGAGATCCTCCAGTCCCGAGATGCAAACCTTTAGCCCCGAGACCTTCATACCTCAAGCTTGATAATTGAAAGATCCTAAACACACTGCCAGGAGGAACTGGGCCTCATCCACGTGCTCACGGACGAGACTTGGAAACAAGTCAGGAACACATTGCAGCTACCATGCCTATGAAACCATCGCATCCTGTGCTCAGACTCGGGTTAGGACCAAACAATGCAATATGCTGTAATTTCATGGCAGCTAACTACAAGTTCCTTGGCCCTAAGCCTAATCCCTAAATCACGGAGCGGTGCTGTGCTGTGAGTGATGCGCGCGTTGAAGCCCTACTTGGAAGTTCATGATACATATAATCCAAACAAATGGACATTTGAAACCCAACTGTTTAAAGCCCAAGTACAACCTCGTTAGGACTTCGGGGGCTCACAATTGATTATAAGTACCAACTACATGGGTCACATGTACCCTGAACCCCGGTTATAACCATGTTAGGGGTTTCAGCGGCTTATAGTTAATTGGGTATAAGTACCAGCTATATTTGTATTAGTTCTGAACCTCCACAAAGACCCACAATCCTAAACCCTATGCCCCTAAACCCTGAACTGCCCTAAACTCTTAGCCCCTAAACCTCTATGCCTGAAATTATAATTGACCTTTTGCTACGTGAGTGTGCCCTAGGCATTTTAGCGTGCTTCTTGCTTGGATGGTCTGCAGACAGCTTGCATAAACCCCTTAACCCCTAAACCCTAAACGGCTACCCAGGAGATGCACTGTCTCTCCGCCGCACTCGAGCTGAACCTGGGCTGAACCCAGGGGTTCTTAGTGTCGAAGCCGGAAGAAGGGTTTGGGGACTGTATACCATGTTATAGTATAGTACAGTATTTTAGATTATAGTATTTTATAGTATACTATTGTATATTACAGAAATATATTATTATACGATAAAATCGGGGGGTTGGGGGGTTAGCCTGAACCAAAAGGTTCTAAGTGTAGAAGCCAGAAGAGTAGGGGTTTAGGGTTTAGAGCTTATGGTTTAGGAGTTTGGGGGTTCTGGGGTTTGTTGGGGTTGTTTGTCTTGGGGGCTTAAGGGTTTGGGGTATGGGGCTGAGTGGTCGGGGCGTACCGTTGTTCGCCTTGCATTTGACCACAAGCATGCTCCCTTTTATCGATCATAGATAGGGTTCAGACCCCAGGTCACTTCGTCTGCTGCGATTCAAAGGGTGTGACTTCTTCTTACCCCATCCACATTTTGGGGAACCCCCGGAGGGGTAGTTAGGGGTATGACCAACCTACTTCTCCCCCACAAGAACAATTGTTGCGCAAGTCCTGCGAAACATCTAAGTACGGTTCACCTTCCTAAAGTTTGTGTGCTCTTGCGTGAGGGATGATGGGGTCTCGAAATAGGAGCCAGAGAGGAGCCAGAGACGATATGCGACAGCAACTTACCCAGGTTAGGGTTGCGGGGATGGTGGATGTTAAGCAGTTCAATGCTCAAGGGTTCGGTTCGACGGTTGCTGATTTTTGCGCAGGAAGGTCGGTTCTGAGCGTGTGATTCCTCGCAGCGCATCTTCAAGACTATGTCTGGCAGCAAATTGAAGCAATCATTTTTCACAACTGTTCGATCTAATTCTGAGTTCCTCTAGAGAAACATGTTCTTGCTGCTTGAGGGCTGATCTAGTACCCCAGTCGTCTGAAGCAGGACACCACATTCACACTGTAATCGTATGTTTATCTGAATCCTCGCAAGACTCCCGAAAGGTCCTACATTGACCCCTTCTGATGTACAGAAGCACTCAGTATGCAACTTTAAATCAGAATGATGTCTCGCCTTCTCAAGGAACTCTTTTCTATACGGCATTATTCGCGAAGCATCTGCCCTGTCAGGATTGCGAAGAGCCCGCCCCCGCTGAAAACGTTGACCGCAAGCCTCATCGAAGCTGTGCAAAGCACTTCTCCTGACGCCTGGCCGTTCATGGGAAGAGTGATTTCTACACTGCAAGCCCGAAAGACTTGAAAGACCATAGATTAAAGCTTGCAGCAGGGGCTCCACGAATGACAAGATGGAATCTTCGGGGCCCTCAGCATGTCCCTCGAGGGCATCAGGATGTCTAGTGAGAGGCCCTCCACTCTCAACTCCTGAATTTTGAGATGTTAAACTCAGGAACCAAAGCCAATCCTCAAGCTCCAAGCGTGTTGGAGCAAACTACTCAGGACTGGCGGGCCTTTGTGTCGCAACAGGTCGGGGAGGACCTGGATGATCAAAGCATCCCACTACACGGACTACACGCAACCATGAAGTGGACATGAGTGATTCCTCACAAGCTTCACATAAGTGTCGTACACCATACCGTATACCTGAAAAATACTTTGCCCCGCGGCGAGGGCATCGTCCTTATGCGGCGTCCCTACCGCGAGCTCTCGATACGAAGCCGGGTGACTCCCGTGAAGAGCCAGTGCCTGGATTGCGAACATCCCACAAACTTTTTAATTGGGGGGAACTATGGTACCCAATATAGAGTAAGATTACATTCTGGGGATAGTATTTTGCATAAGGAATATCATCTTACTTGGTTCAACCAGCAAAAGCACCACGCAGCTGTGCTCGAGAGACAAGCACGGATTACACGGCTCAGAGTGTTTTTGGGTCAGTTTGTTTAAGACAATCAGGACTTAGCGAGGTATAGAGAGCGTTACCTCGCCGAAAGCAATTGAAGGTGCTGCATGCCCATAGCCCAAATATTGCTGCTGGACGAAATCCTGCATGATCCGTAGCTCTTGGAAATTCTAGTATGCAAGGTCCTGCTAATTTCTGGGTTGTTGTTAAGGAACTTAAATGAAGTTACCATTATGGGTATATGGTAAACAATAGGGTTCATTATAGGAACTTGACTTAAGTTCCTTGACGACAACCCGGATTTTGTCCATAACACGCAGGAAAAGCCTGCCGGGTATCATTTTTTTGGTGGCGGCAGGTTTAGGTAGTTTAGAATTTAGGCTTTAGGTAATCTAGGGAGGTGGGAGGAGGTGTTTATGGCGATCAGACCATGTTTCTCACAAGCATCTCTGTAAGAATGAGGGTTTGCTCTCAAGCATCAAGGCCTCAACAGAGTACCCAACGTGTTCCTGATTTATTTGGTTTGTTTTTGAGGTCTTCACATCAAAGTTTAACATTAATGTGGGGTATGGGAGGGTCTGCATATGCCTGGCATGTCATTTTTCTATAGTTCAAGCAGGCTACATGTGACCTGGGGAGAGTTGCGCAGGTATGGATGGAGTTCAGCGCCTGAGACGCACTGCATGATCTATGCTGGGCATCTTCTAGGCTTCAGCGTCAGACAAGAGGGTGGATGTTTACAGGAATGGAATCATCTGTAATGCCCCCTAAAATCTTGGGTGCCGTGTCAAGGATAGCACTGGCAGGTTTTAACCGCCAGGATGTTTCTATGCGACACTCATGATAAGGCTTGCAGTTTTTGATAAAGCTTCCAGTCTTTGGGCGTAGAAAGGGTGACTAGGGACTGAGAGTGAGCAAGGGCCAATCATCTCTTGGACAGTGCCCCAAGCCCCAAGGCTTGAGGCCCTAATCAACCCCAAAAGCTGGACACGCGGTTCAGGGTTTAGGGCTTAGGGTTTAGGGGCTCAGGGTTTAGGGTTTAGGGGCTTAGAGTGTGGGGTTTAGGGGTTTAAGTCTTAGGGTTTAAGCAGGGCTGTGGCGCTGATCGCTGGAGCTATGGCCGGAGTGAGGTTGCGTATCGTCACCCTCCTGTGATTCCAGCATGAGTTACCGCGTTCAACGAATGCTGTGATCCTTCGTGGGGTTGCGCTTGTCGTTCCTAGAGGTCGAAATGCGGTATGGAGGGTATAGCCATCCGTGGGTACTCCACCCGAGGACAAGAGGTTTTTTGACAACATAATGCAGGGCGTATGCGGAAGAATCAATGGACTAATTGCTCAAGCTCCTTTACGGGTGACTTGGGGCCCCATGCAAACCCAAATGAAGTCTCACATGCTGGTTCTCAGATCTCCAACCAGGAGCTCACAATCCAGCAGAAACCTGCATACTACTTAAGTCTTTCATGAGCAAGCCAGAAGGGTATCCCCGACATCTTAAGCTTTATCGCTTAAACGCCTTCAGGAAGAAATCTTGCAGCTGCCATCCCGAATCTCCAAAGCTTAAACTTGAATCCCCAGGTCCTAGACCTGAACCACTAAGTCCTTAACTCCATAAACCTAAATGGTCTTTTCCCAAAATGGGGGGACCCCAATATAGACCCCAAGAAACTATAATCCTTGCTAAATTAATGGGGCCCTCAAAATGGTTCCCTAATTTTGGGAATCCCTGGAAGGCTTTGGCGACGCAGATGGCTCCAAAGGCCAGGATGGCAAGACCACGATCCTTGATCAGGACGGGTCAAGTCCTCTCCGTTGAGAAGAACGTCACCCACCCCCGTAAAAACCAAGGGCCATAAGCCTTGTAGCGTTTCCAGAATTAAGTGCAACCTTTGATTGATCAAGATTGCCCAGGGCGGGTATGAATCCACCAGCCGTGGTGGTTGAGGTTTCCGGGTTTGCGGATGATTTCAAAATGCAAGCATTAAAATCCTTTTCTGCTGTCGTGTAAGGTTTTGGTGAGGATTTGATCTCCCTACTCTTTTTTGTCCGTAGACCCTTAGTCTTGAACGTCCAACTGCATGCTGGTGAAGCGGTTCCATTCAGAAAGGCTTCACAGATCTGGAGTCGCGTCGTGTGCCAGCACCCATTTGTGCGCACCATTCATGATTCAAAAGCAAATCTATGTAGAATGCACGTGGCACCACAGAGCTTTTTTTTTGTTTTTGTTTTTGTGTGTGTCTGCAACCTCCAGAAATGGAGAGACCCTTAGTATGGGAAAGCTAGCTTAGTCGGAGGTCAACATGTTGATTTTGGGGTACCTCACAAAATATGAGGCTTTTAGGGAAAACAGGTTTAGGTAACACGCCTCCCTATGCCCTGTGCTCACAAGTAGGGACCTGAAGTTTGCCAGAGACCCTAAGCTCTAAGCCCTTAAACCCTAAGCCCGAGCTGGTTTTCAGCAGGATGGCAAGCCTTTCCCAGCGGAGTCCTACATTCCGGGCCTGCAGTCAATCTGCGCATGCGTCATTCCCAGAGAGCAGGTGGACACTTGCAGGTTGCAGGTATGGTTTCATTTTTTGGTGAAGAATTGGCTGAGCTGCGCTGTAGATCTTGAGTCTAGTTGATTTTCATGTACTGTTTCCATTTTCTTTTCCATTATCCCAATATCACCCCTATATAACCCTATATAATAACCCCTACCTACTTAAGGGGGACTATAGTTTGGAACATATTTTCAAGCGAGCGCCGCAGGTCCGACAAATGACCTCGTTGACACCCCAAAAGAAGATCAGCTGTGCAAAGTAAACTGCATTCAGATGCCAGGTAAAGGGTACATGGACCCTCCAATAGACCCTCCGCGCCTCGTTCTGGCCAACTGAAGAATTTCTGCAGGTCCTAAGCGTTGAATTTGAACATTAAGCCCAACGCACATGCCCGATTTTGCAACCTAAATGGGAGTTCTCAAAGTTATCTCCACATTTATTCAGAATTTCTTCATATCAGTGCCACACCTCAGATCGTTCTTGTGATTCGCATTGGCACGATTTCAAGGACAAGGCCCGAGTGCTGCACCGCCTCACGCAGTACGAGACCATCCTGGCCTCGAGATCACGGGCTCTGGATCCACAGTCCCCGGAGAGCCGACACGGGCTCCCAGTTCTGATAGCAGAATTTCAGACAAGTTCCAAACACTAATCCCTACCCCCCCAAACCGTACATCCCGGACCTTATATGAACCCTAAACCCTGTGCTTTCAAAGGTGAAGCTGGTACTCAAGTCATTAGTACCTAAACCAGACAATTTTTCGGTCTCAGCAATCCTGTGTAAGAAGGACCCTAAACTCTCTAAGCCTAAGGTTCCGTTTGGTGGAGCGCGCCACCATGGAGCCTGCGGAGCGTTCAAGGTTGGGGCCAAAGATGTCGCCAGCTTTCTTGGCCTGTACCGGCTTGTACGCCACATAATAAGAAATATTAGTAGTATTATTCTTGAGTATCATATTCATTACTGTGAACTTCTAGCCATTATGGCGGTTATTATCGTTATTAGTACTATTTATAGAATTCTTCCGTGATGTTTCTTCTAGCAAGCTTCGGATTTTCCTGATCGTCGTACATCTATTGGACTCCAGGTTGGGTTGGAACCCGCCCTCTGCAGGATGTTTCTGAGGGGCCGTCTGGCAAGCAAGTCACTTGCACGTGCCACTAAAGGACTCACTCTACAGCAGGGCAATAATGGCGTTGCTATGGCGAAAAGTCTTTGCATTTTCCATTGAAGTTATGGTTCATCAACCATATATCTTTCTTAGCCGTTTGTGCTGCACTTGTGTAGGAGTTAGAGTATACGAGCATAGGTTGTTATTAGCTGTTGGAACTTTATGACTTCAGGTCGTGAAGACACAACGGAACTGTTCTTGGTTCTCCAGACCAGCAGAATTGTACTTTGAGGCTTCGAACTCCGCCAGAAGAAAAACCCATGCAAGCGCTCTAGGCAGTCCTTGTTCATGTTGCCATATCCTGTATATGCATGTACCCAAAAATCTGTATAAATGTGCTACAACAACAGGATTCAGCCGCACCCCATGGTCACTTCCACTTCCCTAATCCCTACATCCTAGACCTTTAGGACCCCGAACCCTACAGCCCCCGAAAGAACCTTAAGCTCTAAACCCCAAAGCCATCGAACAGTAGTACCTGTCATTGCTTCAGGTGGATGTGGACGGCGCAAGCTGGTGTGACCACCAGTGGTTTGGGATGCATTTAAGAGGATTTTTGGAGTTGGTTGATTTGGAGTTCAAGGGTTGAGGGCTTGTGTACAGCTTTAAATATTCAGAAGACGAGGTTTTTCCCCCCTATATATCACATGGTGCAGTTGGGTATGCGCCAAGGGTCAGGGCTTCAACAGCGTATATCCGCGGAGCCCTGAACCTGAGAATAGTAGGTCTTCCAGAGCGAGCCATGACCTAACATTTTCAAAAGCTATCAGAAAAGGGCTGGATTGTTGTAGTAAAAGCAGTAGAAGTGTGTGCTTTGAATAACCCAAGGCTATAAAGCATCCATCCATTCTGCCTACATCAACTGAAGCACGTACAATCCAAAAAGGCCACCTAACAAGCCAGAACTTGGAGAATCCCCTTTTGGGTTCCTAGGTCACCATGACCAGCCAAGGTGACGCTGAAGCCATGCGACGGCAGTTGGAGGAACGTGGTCTGCAACTGGGCCATGCTTAAAAGAAGGGTATACGGGTTATGTTATTTTGGGGTTATATAGGGGTGCTATAGGGTCAAAAAGTGTTATATAGGATTTTTTAGAATCTAGAGTTACATCGAGTACGGGCCAAATGCGGAGGGAGGTCCCCTGTCGAAAGCCAGACCTTGATTTGCACCAGCCTGGCCTTGATGTCTAGGCTTAGGGTCATCAGGCCAAAATCTGCACCAATTGATCTGTTTACAGCACTGGGTTGGCCTTGGGGATATTTAGATATTTTCCCTTATGGGTCTTCCAAGGACCCTGTATACTAAATCTTATCAAAGGGCTCTAGAGGCCAACTAAGAAGAGGGTTGGGAACAAGAGCTGATGAGCCTTCAGTGCTTGACGAGTGGAACGGCATCAAAAGCAAACGTGGCACCAAAGCACAAGTGACGCATGAGCAGGCAGGATTTCTGGCGCAGCTTCCTCTCTGATGTGTCGCCTTCAATACTTTCTTATCCTGACTTGGGCTGTGTGGAGGTCAGTGAGTCTACCAATTGGAGGGTCTCATGTGGGCAACCAGCATACTTGTATAGTCCCCCTTAAGTAGATAGACTATGGCTTTGGGTATATCATAATAAGATCCCCATATACCCCATATTCTATCTACTTAAGGGAGACTGTAGGCCTCCCACCTTTCAGAGAGCATTGTCCATTCCTTGACATCTTCACGACAGGCACAGAGAAGACGGGAGACGTGGCTGCAATTAGTTTGCGTGTTGCATTCTACTGCTTTGTTTGCAGAGATTTTGCCTGGTCTTTTGTACTATACTTGTTGTGTCCCTGATTGATTCTAGTTGAAATGCAGTTCTGGTTCCAGATGGGGTCCCGATATGCTTTCCGAGATTACATTCAAGCATTGCCATGCTAGCAACTTGCCTGTAGCAACTCTGGACCCTTCATCCACAGAAAGGCTGACCAAGCCAAACCGAAAACTTCATCTCCTGCGTGTCGGAAGATTTTGCTTGAGTGCGGGCCTGTTCCTCGTCAAAACACCACCAATGAAAGGTACTCAAACCTTGGAACCGCCATTGCTTGAAGCACAAATCGGGTCAGAGTGGAGTCTACCCAGGATGCCGGACTACTACTTCGTGCAACGCCTTTGTACAAAGAGTCTCGACTGAAAAGCTTTCCGTTCCTCAATATGAGTTTGATCATGCACAGTTGTGAGTGCACGGTGGGTGCACGTACCGAAGCTTTCAAAGGATCTGTGACCACATCCAATATGATGCCGGCACACTGGGCTGCAATTAAGAAGCCATTCTTGCTGTAATGTTTGGAGACCACAATGCCTGATGCAGTTCCACTGCAGAAGGCCCCCGGAGACAGACAAAAACAAGGAGTTGTGAGAGCCCAAGCCGCGAAACAGGTTGCAGAAAGCCTGCAAAGGGTCGCTCGGGTCTTCCTTTCCTTCTTTGCCAACGAAGACGCTCCTGATGAACCAGCTTAGATCCCTCAAAAGGCCGGCAACCCTTTTGAACCATCACGAGGCCTAAGGGCATTGTAGGCCCAAAAAATTAAGCCAACTTTGCAACTGTTGCTACCTGGAATGTTATAATGTGATTCCTATGCCAACCCTAAACCAGAATGACTCTGAACCTTGCATCTGTAATTGCCCTGGATCTCCAAGTAGCCATCCTTGGCAATTGAGGCAAAGACTGGGCCCTCAATCAGGGGAAGCCCCCATCGCACGCCTTCACCAGCGGGTGGGCACAATGTGGCCGCTATTCCGCCGTCTCTGAGCGAGTCTTGAGCAAGTCTTTGCCTGCTTGAGCAGGTTTTTGCGACTGTGCCATTTGGAGAGAAATCCTGCTGAAGCTGCAAGTCTTGCGCAAGTCCTCACAGTCCTTAGTTTACTTGTCACTTGCTACACATGGTCTTGGGCCAGGTAGGGTAAACAACCTGCTCATGATTCTTGATTGTCATCATTTCATGGTGTAGAATCTGGGCAGCAACAACAACCATGAACATGCCCTGACAGTCATTGCCCTGCAAGATATAGCTATGTAGCTGCTGCCGCACATCCGGCCATCAAAATTATTGTGCATGATGCAGCGATTGTCGACTTGGACAGCTTCTGCTGCTGATCCTCCTTATCCTTCCATGCATCCTTTCCATCGCCACGACTACCATTTGTGGCAGTTTTTCTTGTGCTGCATCCAGAGCTGCTCCCATTCTTCTGCTGCCTCTACATCCGCTGCGGCTGCTTCTGCTGCAGCATCTGCTGCAACTATCCACCCTAAACTTGGTAAACAGTTGACCTTGCCTCTCCGGGATCCTTACGCCCAGCACCCCCTGCAATCCCAAAGACTATGGTCCCCCTTAAGGAATACGGGGTATATGGGGAGCTTTTTATGGTGTTGGGGAATTCCATATTCTATTTTTTCAAGGGGAATTATAGACCCCACCAAAGCCTAACCTCATCCCCAAGCTGATGAGGTTCTTGTTGGCGCCTGCCAAGCCTACGGCATCCCTGGCAGAATGGCCGGGCCGAGTCTTGAAATCCGAGTCCTCAAATGGCCCATAATCATCTAATCTAAACTCCTTGAAAGGCGGCTATATAGGGAGTATTACAGGGGTTATTCAGGGGGATATTAGGAGTTTAGACATGGCTCACACGGGCTTTCCATAACCTAGTGGTACCGTTTTGGGATCCCAATATTACAACAACAGGATGTTGGAGTCTATGTTGGGGTCTACCATCTATGGACACTACCAAATCCACATCGTCTAGTCACGGTAAGGTGTCATGCGCACAGCAGGTTTTGAATTGTGTGCATGGGCGTTTGCGCGGGATCCACGGGCGGGCCACTGAACTGTAACCCAACATCAGGTATGCATTTGGGTGGCCATCATTGTTTCGAATCACAATCATCGGAGCAGTTTGGCATTCATTTTGACGTGTGCATGGGTCGAAGAGCTCAAAGGATTGAGGCTGTGGGCTACTGAGGATTTACTGGTCTCGCGTTTAGTTTGTCTGCTCTAGGGAAGATTTGAAGCAACTCCTACCATAGTATTTTTTAGGAGGACCCCCCACCCTGTAGTAGTGACATAATAGGAATATAAGAGGACCCTAATATAATCCTTACTAACTATTCCTTATAGTCACTATTACTGGGTGGGGGGTCCACCTAAAGTATTGTGCTTCTATCCTGCAATTGCCTCGCTCTTTTACTTTGGCCCTTACATGCCAAGTGACCCTTCAAATAGCATCGCCCAGCACACCCCAAGAACCCCAACAACTGGGAGTTAATCCCAGAGTGCCCAGATGAACAGAGACCCTCACTTCGAAGACTGTGGCGCAGCGCATTACCTGTGGAATCACAACCTTGCTGCCAAAACATGACATGAAAAAGCTGTTCAAAAAGTCTTCAGTCCTCAAGTTTTCAGTCTTCAGCCTACACAGCCTAAACCCCTTGGCACACACCACCCTTGCAATCCGAAAGCAATGTACAAGAGACTTTCCCACCTTACCTCCCCATCCCCCTTCCTGACCTGCAGATTCCCAACTGCCCCAAATGGGGCGACTTGCCTGGTCACATTGGCAAGTTTTGGATTTTTGGTGCAGAGGCTTGAGGAAGCATCTTCATTTTGGGCTTGCGTCTTTGATGCTGACAGGGACTCGAGTTGTGAAGTTTGCAGGCAGAATGCATAGGCCGCAGGGAATGCACAGTTGACATTTGCGTTCGCTTGCCAATCTGGGTCCAGGGCCGGGAGTTGTGGCTAGAGGGGGTCAACCTGGTCGGACAAACCGGGTCACTGGAACAAACCCCAAGATATTGTCATCTTCGTTTTATGTGCTCCCAAATTTTTGGAAGTCCCTAATCAACTGAGGCTGTGATCGTGAGTTTCACCCTCAAAGCATGCACGCCTGTTCTGAAGTCTATCTTGATGGCGCTGGATGGGTTCTGGTGGAGCCCCAAAAGGGGGTGCTCGGAGACTTCAAGGATCCTTGGCATGCTTTCTGAATTTGCTGGGCCCTTTACTTTGGCCGATGAAAGGATCGTACTTTGATGCGGCATAGTCGGACCTCAGAATGGGAGCAGCCCTCTACTTTCACCAACGTCCCAGCTACTACGAGAGCATTGCGCCTTCTCAAGAACTAAGCCCAGATCTACGCAGCCCTGAAGGAGTACCTCGCTCTCGACACGATTCCACCCCGCCTCACTTGCCTTCGTGATGCTGCGATTCTTCACCCGGAGCTAGGCGGCCATGCCGTGCACGTGGTGGAGACGCACCTGAGTGGGGTTTCATTGCGCGATGGGGTGTGGGCTAAATTCTTTCAGTATCAAAGGCGGATGCTAGCTGCCTCAGGCCTGGGATCATTCAACAATGCCTGACTAGTATTGTGACCTGCCGGATAGGGCGGATAGGGGAGCTAAGGTACTTTAACAAGCTCGACGACAACAAGAATGGAGTCCTAGATGGCGCCGAGATACCGGAGTTCCTGGTTCCAGAGAAAAGGCTAGAGCTATCTGGTTATCTTAGTTGGAAGGCTTGAAGGTATATTTCTGAAGAATCCAAGGGGACTTCCTAACCAGAACAAGTCATCTTGTCAGGGGCTGCCGTGGGCTTATGCAGTGAAGGGGACATGTTCAGTCGGTGGGCTGGACCTCAAGTATGGGAATAAGGCCTTCAATTGGAATTCATGCCTGGGCGCACACCACGCCGTTGCCTGCTCCTGCAGAAACCTAGGAGCACGCATAAGGATTTTTTTTTTTTTTTTTTTTNNTTTTGTGTGTGTGTGTGTGTTTTTCAATGTGCAATTCTGTTCTAACCAGAAGACGCAGGGCTTCTTTGGCACATGTATTAAATCAACTTTGTCTTCGCCAAAATGGAACGTCCCGGCTTTGTGGAAACTAGCAAGTAAGAAGGATGGGAAGGAAACGGGTAGACTCAGTGTGTCACAAGTTGGGATCTTTGCATCCGCAATTAATCTGGAAGCTCAGCAATTGAAGCGCTGTTTTACGCTTAATGTTTTCCAACCCAAGACAATAGCATAGACGACGCCAGAAGATGCTAAGCTTCAGACTTGCGTTTCAGGTTCTGACCAGGTCCTAGAACATGTGAGAGTCATTTGTTTCACGGAAGTCCCGCCCAACAGCTGATTTGAATTGGTTCTGGGCAGGGAGAAACTGAGGCTCTAACTAGGTGGTATCCTATAGTGTCTTAAAATTACTACGATACATAAGGTTAGTTTTCATAGCATAGAGTTTCATTAACAAAGCCGTCAGCGCCTGATTTGAAGTAAGGTTCCTTGCAACGTCCTCCATACACATGAGCATGCAGTGCCGCGCCAGCTAGCAGTTTGTTTGAGAGCAGCAGTGGGGGGTTTAGGGTTGAGCAGATCCCCAGTGTGTCATGGACGTGAGCTGAGTTGCGCTCTATCTGAGTGCCTAGCACGCAGTGCTCCCACTATAGCCCCCTAAACCCTAAATCCTGGAAGCCCTCAACCCAAGAGTCTTCGGATCCCCAGTATCCCAAAAGCTTGATTGCCTCAGCATGCCGCAAAGGAGGCAAACAATGTTTTGTGCCTGAGCACCTGCAACGTACCCACAGACAAAAACAAGGGACATAGTTTTTTTGCTGGGCCTCAGATTCTTTTGCATTCCTTTCATCCACATGGCCCGAAGACACCCCCTGCCTATTCCGTTAAATGCGCAGAGTTATCTTCGCATCATTCCTCTTTTAGATCCCCTAAACCCCCAAAACCTCCAAAACCCTAGACCCTAAACCCCTAAAGCTGGAGCTAACCGGACAGACAGTCTTTGCCGTGGCTGCTGTGTGCGATGCGCGTGTCTAAACCCCTAAAACCTAAACCTCCAAGGTTCTTGAAGGAGGCGCTGGCGGTGCCTGCAGGCTCCGAGGCAGACTGTGCCTCCTCCGTGGACGAGGTGTCAGGCTTTACTTACTGGGGGTTTGTAGGGAATAGGGGAATCTATTCTGCAGGGATTGTAAGGGGTCAGATTCCCTTACTCCCTACTAGCCCGTGAATAGATCTTTGGGCCTTTTCGTGCATCCCTAGAACTACAGGGCTGGTGGCAGCTCCTTAGATTTAGATTCTGAGCCTACGGTCTTAGACTAGTGGGTGCGGTGGTTTGCCAGGGTAGGACTGTCCCACTCCTCCACAGGGGAAGAGACCTCTTCATCAAAGGCATCTGGCCAGGGGGGTGTGGCTCCTGGGTGTGGTCCATGTGTGTGGTCCATGTAGTGTGCGCGCTGATGTAACTGCTTGTGTGCAACATCGATGCTATGGGATCCTGGGAGTTGACAGAACAAACTGCGACAATGTATTTGCTGTGCCACTTTGTCCGCAATCCGCCGAAATTTGCGCCTGCACCAAGCTTTAACTCTTGTTGTCAAGCTCAGGGCTTACGGCGAGGAGAGCATTACTTTGCTGGCTTTGGTTTATAGTCCCCCTTAAGTCGATAGAATATGGCTTTGGGTAAATCATAATAAGACCCCATGCTCCCCATATCCTATCTACTTATTTGGGACTATACGTCAGAGTTTTCGTGGTGTTGGAGCGTTCGGAAGCCTTGAACTCTGCTGCGCAGCATTAATTTCATTAATAACCCGGCGGTTATAGGGGTTATATTAGGGTCATATTGGGGTTATAGTGGGATAATGGAAAAGTAACTGGAAGCTACAATGCAGGGCTTCGGGTATATTATAGTAGTTTCCATTTTCTTTTCCATTATCCTTTTATACTCCCTAAATTCTCCCTATAGTACTCTATTACCCCTATATTACCCCTATGAGGCCTTTCAAGGGAGGCGGGTTTACTGCCAGGCGCTCCATATCTTGGACAAGGATGGCAATGGCTCCCTATCCAAGCAGGAAGTGCTCCAGGCCTTCGTGCGGGAGGGATGCCTCCGATTCGATGATCAGGGCAGACTTTCGCGATTTGCAATTTCCAGCGTTGAACTTGTAGTTTGTAGGTTTCATAACATCCAGAGGTGTGTGAGGCAAGGTAAGACAGTTTCAGTTTGGAGTTTTGCAGGTCCAATCCGCACTTATCTCATGTTCAGGGGACGCAATCTAGCAGGACTAGAGTTTCTCGAGAAATATCCACGTGACGCTACAGAATTTGCTGCGTCACAGCAAGACACTTACACCCTAAAGCCCAAACCCCAAAGCAAACCTCTCACGCTAAGAACCTGCACCCCAAGACCTCACCTTAAGGCCCCAAACCCTACAAACCCTGCAGGCCTTGGAAGCCGGGATTCTACCCGCCTGTGGCCTGTCCTACACCTGGGGCCAGGCCATGCCTGAAAATTGCAACTTCGGGTTTGGGGTCTCAGGGTTTAGGGTTCTTTGGGGGTTTAGGGGCTCAGGGTTTAGGGTTTGTTTGGGAGTCTAGTGTTTTAGGGTTTGAGGTTTAGGGTTTCAGGGTTGAGGAGTTTAGAGATTGCGGCTTTGGGGAACGGACTTGCCCTTTTGTCGCACGGCTTCGCCCTCAGTACGGTTTCAAAAACAAGGGAGGGTTTCTAGGGTTCGGCGTTTAACAGGGTCGTAGGTACGGCTGGTCCTTCCTGCAAAGGTCCGAAAGTGCCGTTTCTCTGTTGTGAATCCCAAGCTAGGCTTGCGTATATGGAGCTTGTTTGGTTTAGTGAGCTAGCTCTAAACACTTGTAGAAGGGAGAGAAGTGAGGTGCTTGAAGAACCCACGGACCTACGGACTAATAGGTCGGGAACGTTGAGCAACGGGTCACCAAGGTCGGACACAGCAGAAGAATCACAAACAGGCAACATCCTGTACTTTTTTCGAATTGACATTACAAAAAACAGTCATGTTTCGTAAGATGCGTACCTAGTTGGGTCATGACTTACGAAGCCTCGAACGCACAGTTGGCTCTTTGTCCAGTACTGGTCAATGGCTGTGGGCTTTTGAGGATGGAGTATGTCTCTTACCGTCAGCATGTTGGTTGTTGTTGTTGTTGTAGTGGTTGTTGTTGATCTTCAGGATGCACTGACAATCTTTTAAACAACTTCTTGTTAGAGGGCCCCCCGATAGACAGCTATGAGGGTTCCAGGGCAGATGGAGATTATCACGACTTGCTGAGCGTAGGCAGAAGTTTGCGCAGTAGGTGTCCGCTTGCATGCAGCTGCGGAAGCTGTGCCGCAGCTGATCAATGCACTTGAGGATTGTTTTCTTTTGGTGAGCAACAGCGCTGAAGGGGCCGTCGGCAAGATGGGTGCAGGGAGGGAAGACCTGGCCTATACGACGACGGTTGCAAATTTGTTGTGTTGAAGTGGGCTCCGAGTGTTTCATCGCAAAGCAGAAGGCATGATTTGTCAATACTGAAGCAGGGTTCAACTGTGGTGTCGCAGCCAATATTCGGACTGCAAGCTACATAATTTCCATCCTAGATCCAGTGGTCCGCGCTGCAACTGATGACTTTCCAGCTTGTTTCCTGAATGTGCCGCACTGCCCTGGGCTCCAGTGTAGGTGGATAGCCATCTAAGAAAGGCCGCAGGCAGCCCAAGAGGACTCCCTCTGCCAGTGGATCCGGTGTGATTGCCGCACCAATTTCACGGTAGGCTTGCCTCCAACCTCCTCAAGAGTTTCGGGCAGTTGCGCTGGTCTGGTGGTTTCCTGCCTTCCAAGAAGTCGGGGCCTCCAGAGCCCGCCATCTTTGGTTCAAGGTCACCCAGCCTATGGGCTGCTTCGTCCCCATCCTCCAAAACCTTTGGCTCCAGATTCAGCACCGCCTCGCATGTCTGTGGTGTGGCTTTCAAGATGGGTCAGCTGTGCCACAGTTGATCGAAGCTCTGAAGCGTAGAGATTTCTCGAGTTTGGAGAGACTTGCTACACCGATCTTGGGCAAGATGGGTCATCCAAAAATACCTGGAACTGTGCCACAGCTGATAGAAGCGCTGACGCATGAAGATGCATTCGTGCGTAGTTTTGCTGCAGAGGCCTTGGGCAAGATGGGTCGTCCAGCAGCAGCTGAAGCTGTGCCGCAGCTGATAGAAGTGCTGACGCATGAATTCGACATTTTGCGTGCCAAAGCTGCCGAGGCCTTGGGCGAGATGGGTCCAGCAGCAGCTGAAGCTGTGCCCCAGCTGATCGAAGCGTTGAAGCATCAAGATTCATTCGTGCGCAACTCTGCTGCAGAAGCCTTGGGCAAGATGGGTCGCCCAGCAGCAGCTGGAGCTGTGCCGCAGCTGATCGAGGCGCTGGCGCATGAAGACTACTTTTTGCGTACCAAAGCTGCCGAGGCTTTGGGCGAGATGGGTCCAGCAGCAGCTGAAGCTATGCCGCAGCTGATCGAAGCGCTGAAGCATCAAGATTCAATCGTGCGCAACTCTGCTGCAGAGGCCTTGGGCAAGTTGGGTCCAGCCGCAGCTAAAGCTGTGCCGCAGCTGATCGAAGCATTGAAGGATCAACTTTCATACGTGCGCAGTTCTGCTGCAGAGGCCTTGGGCAAGATGGGTCCAGCAGCAGCTGAAGCTGTGCCGCAGCTGGTCGCAGCGCTGAAGGATCAATATGCTGGTAGTGCTGCTGCAGAGGCCTTGGGCAAGATGGGTCCAGCAACAGCTGAAGCTGTGCCGCAGCTGATCGCAGCGTTGAAGGATCAACGTCCATTCGTGCGCAGCTTTGCTGCAAAGGCATTCGGCGAGATGGGTCCAGCAGCAGCTGAAGCTGTGCCCCAGCTGATCGAAGCGTTGAAGGATCAACGTCCATTCGTGCGCAGTTCTGCTGCAGAGGCCTTGGGCAAGATGGGTCCAGCAGCAGCTGAAGCTGTGCCGCAGCTGATAGAAGCGCTGACGCATGAAGATCACTTCTTGCGTGCCAAAGCTGCCGAGGCCTTGGGCGAGATGGGCCCAGCAGCAGCTGAAGCTGTGCCGCAGCTGATCGAAGCGCTGAAGCATGAAGATTCAATTGCGCGCAACTCTGCTGCAGAGGCCTTGGGCAAGCTACAACCAGCAGCAGCTGAAGCTGTGCCGCAGCTGATCAAAGTGCTGAAGCATAAAGTTGTTGTTGCAAAGGCCTCGCGCGAGAAGGGCCCAGCAGAAGTGCAGCTGATCGAAGCGCTGAAGCATGAAGATTTGATTTTGCTCTTTTCTGATGCAGACGCCGTGGGCAAGATGGGTCGCCCAGCAGCAGCTGGAGCTGTGCCGCAGCTGATCGAAGCGCTGGCGCATGAAGACTACTTTTTGCGTACCAAAGCTGCCGAGGCTTTGGGCGAGACGGGTCCAGCAGCAGCTGAAGCTATGCCGCAGCTGATCGAAGCGCTGAAGCATCAACATCCAATCGTGCGCAACTCTGCTGCAGAGGCCTTGGGCAAGTTGGGTCCAGCCGCAGCTGAAGCTGTGCCGCAGCTGATCGAAGCATTGAAGGATCAACTTTCATTCGTGCGCAGTTCTGCTGCAGAGGCCTTGGGCAAGATGGGTCCAGCAGCAGCTGAAGCTGTGCCGCAGTTGATCGAAGCGTTGCAGGATCTCCATGTAGTCGTGCGAAGTTTTGCTGCAGAAGCGTTTGGCAAGATGGGTCCGGCCGCAGCTGAAGCTGTGCCCCAGCTGATCGAAGCATTGACGCATCAAGAAACAATCGTGCGCAACTCTGCTGCAGAGGCCTTGGGCAAGATGGGTCCAGCAGCAGCTGGAGCTGTGCCGCAGCTGATAGAAGCGCGGACGCATGAAAATCACTTCTTGCGTGCCAAATTTGCCGAGGCCTTGGGCGAGATGGGTCCAGCAGCAGCTGAAGCTGTGCCGCAGCTGATGGAAGCGCTGAAGCATTCAGATATCTCATCTTTGGTCACAATTTCCAGGCGTTGGGCAAGATGGGTCCAGCAGCAGCTGAAGCTGCGCCGCAGCTGCTTCAAGTCCTGGAGGACAACAATGAGCAGAGTGTCAGACATGCAGCCGCAGAGGCCTTGCATAAGATGGGTCCTCCAGGCGCTTCAGCTTTGGGGTCTGCGGCTGTGCTGTGGAGGAGGCTTACCCTGGTTCTCGGACGAACTGATGCCCGAACGCCAGCCCACAGTAGGGTGTTGCAGCTTCTGCTCTCGCTCAGTCAGGAATGTCAAGACTCCGTGGATCCCGTCGTGGCCGATGCCGTTCTGCAAGCGTCATGGCTCAGTGACTGCGACGACGTTGTGCGGTCCGCTGTGAAGTTTCTTCCTTTGATCCTGAATGCAGTCGAAGTTAGCACCTTCCAGCGGCGCGGCCTTGTGCAGCGAGCCTACCGCATGGTGCCGGATGCAGTAGTGGAATGCGGGCTGCTCGAGCATCTGGGAATTGGGAGTCCCGATGACCACCCTGATCCAATGGAGCAAGACATGAGCCAGCCAGACCTCGCTGAGATACCCTTCAGATTTCTCAGCAGCAGCGGCAGCAACAAAATAGCCACGGAAGCATCGCTTTCTCAACGGGCAGCCTACATTCCCGCAGGCAGTTCAGATTGTGAGCCGCCGTGGCAGCTGACTGCCCTTCAGATCGGTCAAAGCAGCGCAGCAAGTGCTGACTCTGAAGGATGCTGGGCCGACCACGAATCTGAAAACTTTGACGGTTCTTTGGAATTCTGGCAGATTTTTTCTTTTGAGAGGTCTGCTCAGCGGGTGTGTGTTTAGCTAGAGTCCAGCGGAAGGGCGGGCTGGAAAGGAAGGTAAGGCGTTTCAAACCCTTTGATTCACGTCAGGTGAGGAGAGCTCCCTGCATGGAAGCTAGATTTCCCGAAAAGACATGCGCCCGTCAGTGACGGAGCGCATGAGACGCCATGGCCTCAGTAGACCAGGTGTTGTGCGACACCGATTCTGTCTAGCAAACCTGGTAGTCTCCCAGAACAGAATACTACGATCCTTTCTGGGACCCCCAGAAAGTACCCCTAATTGATTGGGAAACCCCCACCTGGTTCCGTTCGATTTGGCTGCCAGACAGGCCTGTTCAGATTCCCTAGTTTTGTTTTGTAGTAGAAATTGGGCGTGGGAACTTTCAATGTTGAGGTGGGAAGTTTTGTAGCTGTGACCAGGCAGGGGCTGCAGGCATTGGATTTGCGTGCCATGTGCTTCCAGGCCCTTGCTCTTTATGAGTCTGTCTTCGCAAAAGCAGATGCTGTTTTTTCGATGTCTCAAAGCAGGACTTTCTTCCGAACCTATGAGCTGCCAGGGTTATTGAGCCTGCAAACCCATGTCAGTGGCACCCAGTAACAGGGCTTTGTAGGCTCCGTCAACCTGTAGTTCAGCTGAATGCTGGCAAGCGGCATGCTGAACTTGCCTGCTTGCCTCCTCGGGTTCGAGATAAGGCCTTGTGCCGTGCCGTGGGACCTCACATGATTTGCGCCAGTCTTACTATATAAGGGAGTACATTTTATAGGGATTATCTTCCCTTGTTCCCTACTGACTAGCATTAAGCATGGCTACCGCACGCTCCAACCTGTGCCGCAAGGACTTGCCGGAGGCTTTTTCTGGTTCCTTAAACTGGGTGTTAGCAGGGAATATTTTATATATAGGGATGACAAAGAGATCATACTCCCTTATTCCCTACTAGCCACCAGTAAATAAAGGACATGGGAAGGTTTGGTTCGGGTATTCTCGCAGCATTTGCTTGTGTATACACACTCAAGCAACAGCATGCGTCATTGAGACATCCGACAGAGCACATGCGATGACACCATTAATAGGTTTATATAACTTAATTCAGGATGCCCGGGGCCACTGTAGCATGAACCATTAAATTTGTCTTTCCTCTTCAGGCGGCAGCTGGCGTCGGCTGCTGAGAATTCTCTTTCACAGCATTTATTATGCTTAGGCACTGGGGCCGTGCATTTTCAGGCCCACGCTAATTCTACACTGCCAAGGGGCAGTTGTGCCGGTGATTTTGAAGCTTGCTGTCCTTTCTGTGCAGAATTTCGACAGCACGCCTGCCATGGACGTAGCCGCCACGGTGGAAGGGCCCCGCCCCTTTTGTCACGAGGCAGATCCTGATGGATGCCATCCTCTTATGTTAGCTGAGGCACAGAGCTGCGGAAAAGCCTGCCCGCTCGGTCAAACCAGACCTTGCAGCCCTCCCCGGGACCCCCACAGCTTCCGTTCAGACATACGGTTTACGGTTCAAGGTTTGGCTTGTCATGATTTTTCCTGCATAGTTCATTGTTACAATGACCGCAGTTGTTTCTGTGCGTGTCACATATTGTCATTCGAGTTGATAGGTTCCATGTATGAATCTGCCACTGTCTTGGTCCTTGCGTGCAGGCCACCATGGGCGTGACCCTGCTGCAGCCTCGCCCATGGCCACCAGTTGACACCAAGGCGTCTGCAGCTGCATCCATTTGGGGGGGTTTTCGGCTTTGGGATTCCGGTGCACATCTCGGCCTTGGAACGGATTCAGAGTTTAGGCTCTAGCATTTCGGATTTCGAAAGGTCGAGTAGGAGTTGCCATGCAGAGACCTGGGTTGATTTTGCGTGGCTTAGTACTGAGGGCTTCTCTGAGATACAGTGTGGACTTCTGGGCCACACAGAATGTTGGGACTTTTTTTTTTTTTTCCGTGCGATGCTG
>CAJNIZ010047133.1:0-10824 GCA_905231905.1 Symbiodinium pilosum | reverse complement strand
GTGCGATGCTGGTTCCGTGACTTAGTGGAAGGATTTGGCAGGATCATACAAAATATAGAAATCGTGGGGAGCTGGAACCACAGCATCTGGAACCCAAGCCAGGGGCTGAGCAACTGAAGGTTGGACATCTAGGGAATGCTGGCAAGCCCACATGCTGGCTGTGCATTCATGCCTGCAAGTATGATTAGTGCTGGATCCTGTTTGGGATTTTGTGGTGTGGTGCTTGGGCTTCTGCGGCCCTCGGGGGTTTAGTTTACGGGCTTTAGCAGCCCCGTCCTGATAGAATGACCAAGGCCTAAACCCTCAATCCACAAACCCTAAACCCCCAATGCCTAAACGTTAAACCCTGAACCCTTGACCCCAATCCCTAATCCCCAAACTCTAAACCCCAAACCCTAAACCGCCATGCAAGCGGCAAAACCTTACACCAAGGTCTGGATGCAAGTTCCGATAGAACGGAAGTCCAGCAACAGTGAGAAGCTGTCCTTCACACTGCAGCCCAGCTGATAGTTTGGCTTTCTGATCAAGGAGCTTGGGACTTAGGGATTAGGGGTTGGGGTTTAGGGTTTAGGTTTTGGGGTGTGGGGTTTAGGGTGTGCGAGTCTAGGACTGCTTTCGGATTTGCGTTACAGGGTCTCAGTGCTGTTGCAGCTGCAAGTAGACTGGTGAGGCCACAAGGTGGCTGAATGATGTTGGGAAGCATTGGCTAAGGGGCAAGGCTCCAAGTTTGCTGGACAGGCACACAGAAAACTTGAATCCTCGAACGGGCCAAGAAGAGAGGCGTCTTGCTTTGCCTCATTGTAGTTGTAAGAAACGACTAACATTTGTCATAGTATTATTAACAGTAAAGACAATAGTAATAGAAATAAGGGTAATAACAATAGTAACAAGAGGCATAATAGTAATAGTAGTAAAATAGGAAATAGGAAATAAGGAAACATAGTAATGACATGAATAATATGGTTAGACCTCTGGGGCGCGTCTCGGGTTGCGATGTCGCTAACCGGCCTGGACTGTCCCATTGGTGCTCAAAACATACCCCCAAATGTGCCATAATCTAAACTCAGTGAGAGCTCTAGTGTGAACTCTTTGAAGGGGGATTATATTGGGGATTATATAGGGTTTAGGGTTTAGGATTTAGGGTTTAAAGTCTAAGCTCCGAGGCGGTATATGGGGGTCATATAGGGGAGTGCTATAGGGGTTATTAAGGGGGATACTAGGAAACACATGGGTTATTCTAACACATATGAGCTCCTGTTGGTTATAGGATGTTATAGGTTATATTGCGGCACGTCATGTTTAAGCGTACGAAAAAGGGACCTAAATTTTAGGAACAACTCACATAATGGAGTCTCTCCAAATATCGGGACCCCCCTGCTTACGGAAGACCATGGTCGTAACCTCTTCGCGATGTGGGCCTGAAGAGAGGAGCACCCCAAATGATTTTCGGTCGAGCCTTAAAAGCGATGTGGCATCTCTTCGCGATGAGGGCCCTAGCAGTTTTGGGGCAAAACTACCCGCAATTTCAGACTGTCAACATAGCCAACTTAGCCACTATAGCCACCTAGCACGCCCCAGGAAGCTAGACATGGGGTTTTGCGGTATACTGGCTAGATTCTTAAGCAATCTTTGCACCCAAAAGTCCATGGTCAGTTTCTGTGTCTTTTGCCTTGCGGTTTGGACCAGCTAGGGCGGACTGAAAACAGCCAGTAGCAATCAACATGACCCTCGAAAACTGTGAAGCTGAAACCCTGCACCTTTGAATCCGGACCAGTAAGGGAACTTTTTCGTTACCCCAGGGTTTAGGGAAGATTGCCTCCAACAGTGGAAAATCACACGGAGAAGAAAACTGACAACGAAATGGAAACTGGGTTTTATGCCTGTGGTAGTTTCCATTCTGTTTTCCATTATCCCTATATGACCCAAATATAACCCCTATCTATCCCCTATATAACCCTTAGGGTCTCAAGGCACAATGACACGGACTTCAATGTCGATTTTCGGTGGATCACCTACGAGGGTGCTCTGGGCGACCAGGGTTTCACGCTCGTGGCCGGGACCAGCTTCCCTGGGTATCTTGCCTGAAGCACTTAGTTTTAGGTCCCCTTTTTTGGGGCCCCTTTGAGAAGTGTGTGAGGGATATGTGTGTGTGTTTATGGACATCCACAAAGCGGGGGCCAGATTTCACTGGAAGGATATGCGCGGGTTTTTGTGGGGTCCAGGGCTTCATGATTTACTTATTCATTGTTAGTAGGAAATAAGGGAATGCAATCCCTACATATTATACACCCTTATTCCCTACCAAGCCCCAGTAAGCTTGAGCAGTTGCTAGAAGTAGGACATCAGGATCCCAAGTAGTGATAGGGCTGGCTAGCGACTGTCTCCGACATTCGTATGAGCCGGAGCACGAGGCAATGATCTTGCTTCCTAAGCCCTGCAGTATAACTACTGCAAGAATTTGCTCTAAGGATTGCTTGAGTTCTCTGTGCTTGCATTTGGAATGGGCTGCAGCATAAGCAGCGCCTGTGCGTGAGGCAGAGCTTTGAGACACATCCTTTCTGCATACGGCGCCTCGACGAGAGCGGCAGCATTGGCGAGGAGGTGGCTTGTGTCTGCTTCAAGGCCTGAGGGACCTGGAGTGTTTCACAGCGGGGGAGTTTTATGAGGCCGTTGTTTGAGAACCCAAGCCCACCAAGAACCTGTCCGCCTCCTCAAAAGACGTGACAGCCATGACAGTGACCGTTTTCGGCGCATTCAGCTTCTTGTTCTCTTGGTATGCAGAGGACTCTGGCGGAGCAGTTTGCCTACTGTCTGATGCTATGGTCCTCTGTGGGACGCTCCAGGATACCTCCCTTGCCGGTTGCGTTTGGGTTCAGGGCTGCGGGCTCGGGTCCTGCAGTTTAAGATGCAGCATTTAGGCAGTGCAGAAAAACAGCTGCAATTGGGTTTGGGATTGGGGGGGTAGGGTCAAATTTTGGATTGAAAATGCACTATATATAGGGGTGCCGGTTGAGGGAGGTGTGTGTTACACATCAGGTGCCTTTGTTTGCCCCTGAGAGTCCTCCATTGTCATTCTTCGGGGTGGACATGCATAAGGGTGGCAAGCAGTTGTGAAGGGAGACTCAGCTCTCCACAATTGAGTAGGAGCACGTCTGCCAGGGGATCTTGAATGGCGCTTTCGTTTGCACTTTCTGGACTATCTTTTTCTTAGTTGCCCTCGATACCGCGCAGATGAGATTCCAGGCCGCGCAAGCATCTTTAGCACAACACAGAGTATGACTTCTGAGCCATGTATACGATGAAGCCGTACTCCCTAACCTCTGCATTGTATCCAGCGACATGCGCCGTTGACAAAGACATGCCAAGTCACGCAGCAAGGAGAAGGACACGAGCAAGCCTTTGCCGATTCCGGGCAAGTGCGCTCTGCCTCTGCATAGCGGTAGAACACAAACAGCGAAAGCTATTTGAGGAATGGGTCCAATAGATCATCAGTGTTTAGCAGCATCCCATGCAAGGTAAGACAATTGTACCTGCGGGCTTACAGAAGGGATGCCCGAAGGAGGGTCGACGCTACTAATGAGTACTTCAGGGTCTGATTTGCTTTGCTTTGCCTTTGGAATAGAACGCTTGCATTCGTCTGCAGCCTGGGATGCAGCATCACCAGCCGGGCAAACTAGCAACTTATTGCCTAAATCGGTGTTAATTAATTGGCGTGTCTTATAACGTTGCACTATAGGGGCAGAGTGATGATGTGGGCAGGTCTGTTTTCTAAGTTGTCCAGATAGCAGAAGACTTTCCCATCCTCTGGTAGCTTCAAATGTACGGCCATAGACACAATGAAGTTGATGCAGCCGAGACCCCGCACAGGCTTGCAACCGCAGCCTCCAAAATTTGTTCGCCGGGCTTCTAGCTGAACCCACCCCTGACAACAGCGGTCACATAATTCTCGGACTGTCCGCGTCTTCATCTGGCATTTTGCGTTTTCTTAGGAGGTTCGAAGTTTGACAGGGTGCGGATTTATTCGCGATCGTGTATTGTACTCGTGCCACCTAGCCCCCGCTTACAGTGGCTTCACTTTTTGAACTTTGCAAGCCAGAGAATGCAGCTGAGTGCTTATGCGAGGCCTCAGCGAGCAACGTGCGGTTGTCTACCCCTGTGTCCGGGAGCGCTATGAAGCGGCCAAGAAGTGTGGATTCAGCGATGAGCAGAACCCTTACCACGAAAGCAAGTACGAAGCTCTGACTGCCCCTGTGCCCTGGAATCCGCCATTCGGTATGTTTTTTCTGGGTCCATGCAGCAGAGATTCTGTAAGTGTGGGGTGTAGCAAGTGGCAGAATCGCGGTTTTCGGTTTAGCCTAATATTATAGGGACCTGCAAACCATTGGGCATAAGTTGTCATAATTTCCAGAAACTGCTAGCCAATCTGTCTTTTGAGCCTGATTAGAACCGAGCCCTACACCCTGAACCCTAAGAATAACTAGGGGATAATAATGATTTTATGTGGCTATATAGGCTCCTTAATAGGATTATATGAGCCGGGGTCAAAATGGATTTCACCACTTCCACAGACAAGTAATTTCGGCGCCAGCTCATATAGGGGCTCTTGACGGTTATATGCCCCAGGTGTGCTCCATGGACTTTGACCGTGTAACTGGCTTCAGCCTGGATGCTCTCACTGGCGAAGCTTACACCTGCTTGGCAAGGGACAAGGGCATGATGCTTATGGTAGTCCCATATGGTAATTCCGCAAGATAGGGGGACCCCAATATAGACCCTAAAATATATTAATCCGTATTATAACCCTAAACCCAAAACCCTAAACCCCCTAAACCCTAATTTTGGGAAACCCCCCCCATATAACTCCCCGACATTGCAGCTGTTCGCATTTGTGATTTGTTTCCTTCATTCCCTACACTAAGCCCCAAACCCTAAAGTCGTCTCCATTTTCTTTTCCATGGTTTAGGGTTTAGGGTTTAGGGTTTTAGGGTTTAGGGAGTATCCTTACATAGAACCCCAATATAATGTAGCAGTTTCCATTTCCTTTTCCATTATCCCTACATATAACCCCAATATAATATAGCAATTTCCATTTCCTCTTCCATTATCCCTACATATAACCCCAATATAGTAGTTTTCATTTTCTTGTCCACTCCTTCATTCCTTGCCAGCCAGAGCTAAGGAAAGAGCTAGCGCTCCGGAGTTCGACTGGGGGGATGGGCCTGAAATACCCACAGAGATACATTGGGCAGAGCCACCCCTGCAGCTCGGTCACATTTTCAGGTTTAGTGTTAAGGGTTTAGGATAGGCTTTTGAAGGCTTTAGGGTTTAAGTGCCTATGTTTTAGGTTTTAAACTGTTGTGAAAGCAGTATGACAACGTTTTCTCATTTTGGTGCCTTGTGCTCTAGCCGGGTTTTTGAGGCTAGGATCCGTATTAATTCTGCAGGTTGGAACGTCTGACCCTCAGTCTTGAATCCTGCAGTTGGAGACCTTGACTTTCAAGTCCAAGAGCTACCCGCCACAATTCCTGCATTCCAAAGTATAGGGGCAAATCTGCAAAGCATTTCTAAAATTATTACTGTATTCTTATGATTGGGAACTCCAGGTTAACGAAGCCAGCGGCGGCTGTGGCTGTTGCGCAGCAAGCAAAGGACCGTGTTAGCAAGGAGGTCTAGAATCAAATTTGCCAAATATTTGGGGCAAAGAGCTTAGCATAAAGGGTTGGAGCCCGAGCCGAAATAGGAACTATAAAGAACCCCATTGTAGTAGTTTCCATTTTCTTTTCCATTATCCCAATATAACCCAAATATATACCCTAAACCCCTAAACCCTAAACCCTAAACCCGGCTTCGGTGAGTTGCAAGTGTGGAGAGTGATGGAAGCTGCCCATCCAAATCTGTTGGAGTACAATCTCGAATTCAACCAGCTGATACTGGTGAACCCTGCATGCCCTGCATGATGCTGGGAGGAACACTGTGCAATGGAATTTCGTGCTGTTGTGGCTTGCAGACAAGTGATGTTCGCCTCCGGGAGCTGTACTGAGTGTCTGGAGAAGCATAGTGGCGCGTAGCTCTGAAAGGTGGTAGTATGTAGTCGTGGTGTAGCTCTGGACTGGACAGTATTTGCCGTGCTTGCCTGTGCGATGCGCGTGTCTAAACCCTAAACCCTAAATTTGCTATGCCGTCCGAGCCATGCAAGCGGCAAAACCTTAAATTCTATAGAAGCAACTCTTGAGGCTGATTTTTCTCTGTTGACACACTCTCCTGCTGAGTGCGGTCATGATTTAGGGGTTTCCAAGAGGTAGCTGTACTATGCTGGGGGTCCCTGTAATGAGGATAAAGTTTTAGGCGACCATTTAGTAATTCCTTAGGAGGTATCGTGGGAACATAAGAGGGCCCGAATATAATCACCATGATACCCTAGAGTCACTATTACTGGGTGGAGGGGTCCATCTAAGTAATTCCTGCGCACATCCTGAACTCTCCGAAGGAGTCTACGCCTGCAGCTGCGGATCCTGCGCCGGAAAATCAGGCTGGGCCGGGAGTGTAGACTGGCGGCTTCTTAGAAACCCTAAATCCTTAGACCCTGAACCCTAAACCCTATCAGAATATAGTAGTGTCCATTTTCTTTTCCATTATCCCAATATAATATAACCCCTATATCACCCTATATAATACAGGTACTTATTTTAATTAATCCAACTCGTCGCAATCTCTGGCCTTCCTTGCAGCTAGGAGTTCGGCCTTGCCTCTATCTGAGTGCAGTGGGTCTTTTTTGCTAAGCTGTTACAGTGCAGAATGTGTGGGGCGCTCAGCTTGCTTACAAGAAATTGCCAGGGAAGGATTCCCAGGAACCTGACATATCTGCCTGATACTGCACAATTCTCAGAACTTGAGTGTTTGCAAAATTGTTGGGACCATTTTTGGGAGTTTTCTTGAGAAGGGTGCTAATGATCTAGAGCATGCTGCAGAGCCCAATTTTCGAGAAATCGCCAAATTTATGCACAATATATACTGGGTGCTAGCCCATGATCCTTATATTGTCGCGGCTTTGAATTCGGATGGCTGTGTAGGTTCTCCATTCCCTTTTTTACAATCTCACTTTCAAACCCTAAACCTTCAGCCTTCCCTCAAACCCAAGACCACACGGACAGAAGATTGGAATGTAGACGCCCAAAATATTGTAATCCTGAATATGCAACCCCCCAAGTATGAACCCCTAAATTATGGAAACCCCATCTAAAGCCTGAACCCTAAACCCTGTGAAATGTGTGGGCTTTGATGAGGATAGAGCTGCAGACTCCCGGCAGCTTGCGGTACTGCCTGGGCAGCCAGAGGCACCATGTTCAGCATACAGAGATTCAGGGCGTGGGTTCTTGGGCTGACATTTTGTTGGTTAGGGTCAAGAAAAAAGATAAGGTTCGTATAGATTTGAGGGTCTTCCGTGTCCTTCCTTCACCGGAAGCCCTATCCTTCATTGGGTGTGTAGGCGTGTGTACTTGCATGGGGAGCACATACAGTGTCTCCTTCAAAGCCCCAAACCATTTAGAGCCCCTCGCCTTTCAAGGCGCAAGTAAACACCGCTGAGGCACACTATGGCGAGGAAGCGGAGAAGCCGGTGCAGCACGGGCTGAGGGTTTGAAAGGATCCGAGATTGTCAAGGTTCTGAGCAGAAGGTTGGATTTTTCTTTCTGTTCTTGTTGCTATCACTCTCAATATTCTGGCTCTGAGGTCTGTTTCTTGTCGTTGGCATTGCCTTTGTAATTACTGCCAATCACGGTGCGCGCCATGGGTCAAGGCTTGCAGGTCTGTGTTCCACAGGAATTTGGAGTGGTTTGGATGTAGCTTGGTGCAATGGTCAGAGGTCAGGAGTGGGTTAGGCATTGTGACCTGTAGTTGCCTAATGGTGAACGGCCACCCTACCTCATGACCTTACATGAACAGTTTAGGGATGGAAGATGTCGCTTTCAGCTGAAGAACATGAGGTGGAGCAGAAGCGTCCGCCGGCTCTAACAGACTTGACGGATGAGGACGCTGGGTTTGGACCCATGAGGTTTTAGGGGAGTATGGGACTTAAGGTTTGGGTGTAGTCCAGAGGCCAGTGTTCTCCCTAGCCTTACTTTCCTAATTCAGCTTTGAAAATGCTTAATGGGCCCCCTGATGGGGGCCTCTAGTCCTACGATCCCCTCACAGACAAGGAAGAGACGGCTAAAGCGCAGAAGGATGCCGCGAAGTCAGGCTGCTGCACGCTGCTGTGAGGAATCAAAAGATCTGGAGTTGGTTTGGATTTAGATTTTGCTCAGAATATGTTTATAAATTATCCTTGCCTTCCGATACGGAATCAAGGAACTGACGAGGAATTCTTATAATAAGATATTATAAATGGAAAATATCAATATTATTTTAAGAGATAGAATGCCACATATTTTGATCTGACACCTGATTGTAAAATCGTAGAATGATTTTTAAAATCGTCGTCATTCGTGAAATTAAAGATTTAAGGATTTCAAGAATATCTTAATATATACACGGTTCAAATGATTCTATTATTACATTAGATTTCTCTATAAATTTTCAAACTATCGATTTGATATTCTCTCGATTTATTGAATTATCATTCAAATGATATCTTTATCGTATTCTAATTCATATCTATCATTTCTCAATCTATTTAGATTCTTCATCTCGAGCGATTTGCAGATAAATAATGATATAGAAAATTGTTGATATTAGGATTTTTCTGATATATCGGGAATTTTGAAAAATCGATATATTATTCTGGGATTATTATATATATATATTGGGAATGAAAGGGAGCCGAGAAGATGAGATAGATGATCTAGCATTTTAAGATTATAAATTTCATTTTTTTTTTTTTCAAATATGATTATTTAATTTTCTTTGGATATAAAATATTTTGATTTCAATGCTTCATATTTCTTTTTATTTTCCCATATATTCATATCATATAAAAGATAATTTTTTAGAATTATGATATAGATATAGAAAATAATTAGATTTCGTAGGATATTTCTTCAAATTAGATATTCTTCTTCTAAGATTTATTCAGATATTCATATTATTTGATAAATTTCAAGAAATTATCTAAAAATTATCTCTGACAATATTTATATATATATATCAGATTATATTTGAGATATATAAACGTTAATATTCTACGAATGATAGGACGAATATATATTTTTGGAAAAAGGCATCAAGATAATTATCTATCTATCTTTGTTTTCATATTTCTATATAATCTAAAATAATTTTATGAATAATTCTATGAGAAAAATTATATTGATAATACTTTCGATATTTTTAAGATTTCATTAAGATAATTATATATATATAGAATTAAAATATGAGATTTAATATGGTATCTAAAAGATATTTATGATTCATGGCATGGATAAAAGAAATTCAACTATGAGAAAATTTAATTAATTTTTTTGCATTCTTATTATATCAGATTCAATTTAATCAATGATTTTTAGAATATATTATTAATTAAATATCGATTGAATTTTAGACGATTCTTTTCGCTTTCTATTTCATGATTAATAATCGGAAATCTTTCATAGATCTATTATTCGTAATTAGATAGAAATATAAATACCTATACGCTAGATTAGATATATCTAATTCTTATTATGATATATCATTTTGAAATATATTTTCGAGATTTCAAAAGAATTACGATTTTATTTCTCTCTAGATCGTATAAAGAGAAATGGATAATTCATTCTTTTAGATATCTTCAATTTATATAGATTAATACGATTTTTGATATTCTCATATATTATAGCTCTCTTCTAGAATCGATATTCTATGCATCAATATAATATTAAGATTACGATTTGCCATTCTCTCTATTATAGAGAATCGTCATCTTATGATCTTATCAATATATTCATCAATTCTTCGGATTTGATTATCTATCTTCTATCGAATTATATTCTCTGAGATCTAATTCTTTTAAATCTCAATCTAATTATCTAATGATCTGGAATATATTCATTTAATATTTTATGAATTCATCTATTGATATTTCTATTTCTAAATCTATATATCTATAGATTTATATATTGAATATTCTATGAAATGATCGATTTCAAATCATCAATCTATCTATGAATTGATCAATATTTCGGATTATCAATCTATCGATCTCATGAATTCTCGGATTTATAGAATCTCTATATCTATTGAATTATCGATTCAATAATTCATTGATCTATGATTTCATTATCAAAATATCTATCGATCTCATTCATGATCAATTATATATCGTTAGATCAATCTTCATGATCGATATATTCTTCTTCATTATTATTATATTCATTATCTATTATATAGATTTATCGATTCAATTCTAATTTCTGAAGATATATGAATTATTCTATTAAGGAATAATGCTATATTTCTATATTTTCCATCAAAATTCTGATAAATATCAAAGATATCGAAAGATTCTTTCGAATTAGAATAAAGAAATATAAGAATTCTAAAAGTATAGAGATAGGCGGGAGGATATCTCTCTCCCTATATTTCGTAATATTTCATAATAATTTTTATAAAATCTCTAATTATGATTCGTTCTTATTAATATAAATATATATATTTGGCACCTCTCCCCCAAAGATCTAGCTTTTTATATGCACTGGAAATATTTTCTATATTTGAGATCTCAATCTTGAATGAAATCATATAATATAACAAATTCTATTAGTTCAAGGCGCGATTCCGGAGATTGAAAGAGATTGAAAAGATTGAATTTCAATCTCTGGAATCCAAGATCCAAGATTCCGAGGAGGTCTTTCA
>CAJNIZ010047132.1:12708-24051 GCA_905231905.1 Symbiodinium pilosum | reverse complement strand
GGTTTACGGTTCAGGGTTTAGGCTTGGGGTTTGGGGGATTAAGGTTCAGACGATAGTTTTTTTTGCATACCCTTCAGCGTCTTGAGGGGTCCCGTTACAGGGGTATATAGGGGTGTATGTGTACATATACATGTATATATATATATATGTGGATGGATATAGCGACATATAGGCGTACATGAGGATTTAGGGTCTATGGTCCATGTACCCAATATTTGGAAATTCGGTGCTTTGGCACTAGTAGTTGTAGTACAGGTTTTTGGGGAGTATACGATCATTGAATACTTAGACCCTTCGGCCAACATTCGATCACTGCTATTTCCGGGGGAGCATGATCATGTGAAACAGGTTTTACTCCGTGGCTTTTTGGCAGTTGAAATAGGGAATCCCTATTTAAAAACAACTTCTATTTTGATAGGGGTTGAGGGCCACGGCTCCGGGCGATCTTCGCAGAGCCACTTATCCTCATTGTTCGCGCAGAGGCAATTGGAACCCACCCTCACGCAAGCTAACTTGGAGCTTTGGAAAGGCCTTGGTGAGGATTAGGAAGGATTTAGAAGGTTGCCCTGCGCTCTAAAATCTAAGCCCTAAATCCTGAGGGTATCTACTCCCCCAGACCTATATGGAACCCTAAATGACAGGCCGCCTACATGGAATGACGTTTTTGTTTTAGGAATGATCTCTGAGGTTCCATGCCATGCTGGTGTGGGAGAGGGTGAAAACCTGATCATTTGGATTTCTTAGGGTTTAGGAGTTGGGCTCTATACCCCAGTAGTACCCTTTTTCTGTTTTTATTTCGAGGTTTCCCTATTAAAGCTGAACAGTAGGAAGCAGGGTGCCCTTATCATTAATGGGTTACTAGGGAACCTAGTAGGAGTTGACTGTCTAGGGTTTTATTTATGTCTTTGGACCTGAAGTGTCGAGGCCGCTAGTCGTGCAAGAGGCTTGCAGGCGTATGTTCCAGGATCTAAGGTCCCAGAGGTAATATAGGGGCTATGTAGGGATTATAGTGAAGATATACGGGTTATATAGAGATAATGGAAAAGAAAATTGAAACTACCATAGTATATAGGGTTTATATAGGGGTTATATAGGGTTGGTCCCAGGTGTATGGTTTGGCGATGCTTTCTTTTTTGTGTAGGGCCTAGTATTCAGGCTTTAGGATTTATCCGAAGATCCTGACTACCTACACAGGAATCCAAACCATACTGCTAACCCTAAACCCTAAACCCTAAACCCTAAACCCTAAACCCTAATTCTTAGTACAGAAGCCCCACCTTATGCTATAAAGATCATTAGGATCCCTTGGGCTAGGAATTCGAGAGCCTTGATAACCTATAAATACCGTAAACTCTTAGGGTTTAGGGTTTAGGGCTCCCAGTTACCTAAATAGTAGGCTACTGGGCTATGTAACTTAGGGTATGTAGAACCCAGTTCCCATTATTTAGGGATTCTGGGCTATGTAACGAGAGGGTATATAGAAGCCAGTGCCAATTATTTAGGTAACTGGGAGCGCTAGGTCGGACCCAAGTTAAATTTGTCCTGGAATCCTAGACCCTAAGCCCTAAAACCTAAAGGCGAATCCCTCACAAAACTTGATTTTCTAGGCGGACCTCCGAGGGCCTGCCGACGAGCCCAGGGCTTGGTGTCCTGTTTTGGAGGGCGAGTGGTGCGCTGTCCCCGAACCAACATGGAACCCCAACAAAATCTCTGATCTTTCGGGTGGTTAGTAGGGAATAAAGGAATATAATCCCTGCATGAATCCCTATATAACATACTCCTGTGTTCCCCACTAAGAACCAGCAAGTGATAGAGATTGTAGAGTTTTCCAGAAGCATGCATCTCGTGCTTGGGGTTCCAGAGTTCAGGATAGATATCCCCCAACTAGCATGGAAGCGCAAAAGGACATGGTAGGGATATATACGGCATGGATAGAGAGAGGGTTCATGGGACGGGATGGGAAAAAGTCTATGGCCTACCCTAAACCCTAAACCCGACAATCCATTTGAGCCATAATCTGATTTCCATAAATGGGTTATATGGGGAACTATGCAGGGGAGCATTTTATGGGTTAACTAGGGGGATACTAGGAGTTTGGACTGTAGCTCATTTAGGGTTTAGGATAAGGTTTGCAGGGTTTAGGGGTGGGTTTCCGGGTTAGTCTCGAAGCTGGTGTTCTGTGCATTGTCCGTATTTTGTTTTTATGATGGTGGCACAGTTGGTGTGCAAGTAAGGGTTAGGGTCTACAGTGAGTGCTGTTTTCAGGGGCTGCCCTCAATTCTGAATCCTAGTACGTTTGGTAGTACTGGTTATTGTAAGAGGGAACGCCCTAAACCCCAAAACCCGAAAGGTTTGGAGCTTCAAGGGCTTGGGCTGTCAGGATAAGGATTCGGTGCTTCTGGTCCTGGGGGCGCGCAGCAAGTTACCAGCTCTCAGCTAGCCCGATACCCCTTAATTTTGCAAGCAGAATTCGAAACCCTTACGGGTTTAGGGTTTAGCGTCCAGTATCATTTAGGGCAAGCTGTGGGGAACACCTTGAGGCTCCTACATGAGGCCTTGAAGCCTTAGCCCACACAATTGAGGCTCATCGCCTTTTCGCTTGAGCGTGCTCGAAAGGCACGGAAGCCTTGGCGGCATAGGGCTTAATATTTAGGGTTTACACACAGTTTGGGTTTAGGGTTCAGGGTGTAGGTTTGAGGCGTTGAGGGTTTAGGATTTCGAGTAGTTGACAAAAGCAAGGTCTTACACCCAGAGCCCCGGGAGGATCTACAACTTAGATCCTTTACAAAAAGCCCAGAAGAGATCCCAAATTGCGCAATTGCGCGTATGGCTCCTTCAACTATTAGGGAATCAAACCCCAAAATGCCATACCATAGGAGGAATTATGGGTCCCAATTCCCTAATGGTTGTATATGTGGACCCTCTAGGGATCTGTTTTTCAGGTCCCGGTGGAGGGTCTGGGTTGGGGCAAGAAATTTGGTTAAAATTAGTCAGGACCAGGGTCCGGAGTATTTCGTTGTCAAGTTGCTCTGTGTTGTAGGGTTTAGGAGTTTAGAGTTTCTGGTTTCTGGGCTTAGGGTGTAGAATTCAGGGTTTCGGGTGTAGTTGTTTTGTGAATGTGTTGCTGCAGTACACTGCAGTCGCCACGCGTTTTCTGAATGGATGTTCCAGTGTCCACCAAGTGGCCTAATATTAATCCCTCAGCCCAAAACCTAAAACCTTAAACCTGGGGGTTTTTAGCACGACTCCAAACAATTAGGGATATCCTTGATTTCTTGGCTTTTGATTTTTATAATGGAATTTATATGGGAGAATTCCAGAAACAGATTCCAAGGCCCTGATTTGGAATAGTCCCGGCTGAGGGCCTAATGTGAAATAATCCCTAATAAGGCTCTAATTCCAAATAGCACTCAATAAAGCCATACTTTGGAATAGTCCCTCACAAGACCCTGATTTGGAACAGTCCCGAATGAGGCCGTAAGTAGAAATAGTCCCCAATAAGGCCCTACTTCGAGATGGTCCGTAATAAGGGGCCCTAATTCGAAATAGACCCTAATCAGGCCCCCTATTTCAAATAGTCGCAAACCCTAATAAGGCCATAATGGGAAAAAACCTTAATGAAGCCCTCATTCGAAATAGTCCCTAATAAAGCTCTAGTTCGAAACAGTCCCTAATAAGGCCCTAAGTTGCAATAGTTCCTAATACGGCCCTGATTTGAAATTAGTCCCTGACAAGGCCCTGATTTTTCAAATAGTCGCAACCAAGCCCTGGGCCTTACTTTGAAGCAGTCCCTAACAAGACCCTAATCTGAAATAGTCCCTAATAAGGCCCTAATTAGAAATAGTCCCTTATAGCGGGGTAGGCCAATAACCCACTCTCAAACTCTGATAAGGGGCGATACAGTTTTAGGTGCCATAGGTAGTGGTATAGGCCCTTACCGGTGTGCAGCCGACTTTCGTAATGAGGGCTACAGGAAACTTAAACCCTATAGTCCCCCTTGAGTAGATAGAATATGGCTTTGGGATAGTTATAATAAGATCCCCCATATACCCCATGTTCTATCTACTCCAGGGGGACTATAAGTCTTAAACCCTGGGCCTCGGGCTCTGAGCTCTGCAGGCCCAGCAAGATCCATGGCGCTCTTGGAAGCTTCGTGCAAGAACGCTGGTGGTAGGAGCCTTAGTGTTTTTTCTTGGGTTTATAGGGTTTAGGATTTAGGGTTATAGGGCTTGGGGCTTATGGGGTCTTGTCTTTCCCCATTCATCGATATAGCCCAGCATGTACTGTCTGTAGACTTTACGGCCCAGAGTAGGTAGTATTTGTTGGCATAAATGTCTTGTTTTACTGGCGGTGCGTAGAGAATAGGCGAGAGGATGCGAGGGGTGTTTTGGTATTCACGAAACCCCTTATATTGGTCTAAATGTCTTATGCCTTCATTCCCTACTATCCACCAGTAAGTCGTTGGATTCAGTGCTTGCCAGAGCGCTGAAATTTGTGATAGGGTCTAGGGTGTAGGAAGCCCCAAGCACCCAAGTACAAGGTGCTGTCAGAGCGCCTTGACGTTTGTGTTTAACGGCCGGCCAAGGTCCTTGCAGATTGTCCTGTTTTGTTTGTCGCGTTTGGCCTCAGGGGTGGTAGGGTTACCTGGCAAAATTGCCCCTGTGGAATGCTTATGGATGCTTATTGGACACACCCTCGACAAATCCCTCTAATTAGAACCTTCAGTAGCGACCTTCCACAATCCCTTTGTAATCGCCACGCTTCCTTGGTTTCCCTGGAATGCCCGATTTTGAGAAACCTTCCCATCCTAAATTCTAAGACCTAAACCCTGAACGCATGTCAGTCCCTGCACTTGAAGCCCTAACCCTGTAAAGCCCACGGCCTGTAGAAAATAATGCTCGAACTTACCGCCTTTAAGGTCTGCACATCGTTCAGCCTTCAGGAACAACACACGAGCTGACGTGGGGAGTTCTTAAAAAGAGGTATGCGCTCTGGACCCTGGGCGTTGCATTATGTCGCGTTTCCTATGGCAAAAGAGTCCGCGTCTGCGAAGATCAAAAAATTGCATTCTAAGCCCATGCAGGGTATGCTAGAACCTAGAGCCTCCCCCGGCATTTGGGTCCTTGGACCCGCAGGAAAGGTGACATCCCGCAAAACCGTCCCCCCCTCCCCCCAAAAAAAACAAAGAACATAAATAAATAATGAGAATAATAATCGACACACCCGTCAACATTCGATTTGCACACTTTTGAGGGAGTCGCGGGAGGGGAGGGAATGATTTCTTGAATATCTGCGAATGATTGAGTGATCGCCAGTGATCACCCGGGCACTGCTGCAAGCTTGAGGCTAATACATAAAATTGTTGAAACTTGTTGAGTGGTATTCTGGAAGCCTTAAGTAGTTCTCCAAGTAACTATCCCGCTGTAGAGGCCATTTTACACGAAACGATTAAGGAACTCCTTAAATGGTGGCCTTCCTAAAGCTTCCTGGGATCTATGAACGCGTGGGATTCCCATAAGGCGTGCAGCTCTGAGATCCCAAAGAGCCATTGATTTAGGGTTTAGGGTTCAGGGTTTATTTAGGGTTTAAGTATATACCATATACCTACATGGACCTTTTGCGATTGATATGAGCAATCATTTATCACACCTGCACCGGCCTCATCCGTTTGAACATTGCTGGGCTGCTGTTAAGGAGTTTAAGTTGAGGTACCATAGTACGTGTATGTAGCAAATAATAGGATTTCTTTATTTTAGTAATTTAGTTTCAGCTCCTAAGCCTAAACAACTAAGCCCTAAACCCTAAATCCTAAACCCTAAACCCACTTCCTTAACAGCAACCCAGGTTCGTTCTTGCAAGCACTGCACTTCCTTGCAGAGGTTAAAGGCCATTGCTCTCCTCCTCCCAATGTTCTTTACTTTGCTCTTGCTGCGAATCAATTTTGGGTTTAAGGTTTGGCTGTTAAAGAAGGGCATGTTGGTTACTCTGGATGCTGCTGGCGCAGGCAGGTTCTCCAACAAAAAAAGAGGAAGTAACATGTTAGTATCGAGTCCACTGTCAGATTGTCGGGAAAAACGACATACCCTTCCGTAACTTGCAGGGGAACGGGGATCTTCAGTACTGGAACCTCGAAAACCCAAACCCCAACGCCTGAATCCCAAAGCCCTTAACCCAACAGCCTAAGCTGTGACCCGACTCATCCAAAATCAAAAGCCCGCAATCATGGGCTAATTACCCTGCAGCCACCCCACGTACGCCTTCGCTTTGATGTGCAAATTTGAGAGTTTCCCACATTAGTACCTTTCTGGGGTCCTTATAATAAGGACTATAGTATTTAGGGGTCTATGTTGGGGTACCGCTATTTAGGGAAATTTAGGTGCAGCACAGTCAACCTTGCGAAGGGCAGCTGGTGGCGGAGCGCACCTCTCCCTAGGGGTTTAGGGTTTAGGTACTTGGAGTCTAGGGTTTAGGGGTTTAGGATTTAGCTACCAAAGGCCATTCAGGTTATAGCGTTTGCCATCTGGAGGTTTCCTCCCTTCACCCTGTAAACCCTCAATCCCATAAACCCTGAACTAAACCTTGTACAGCCTAAATCCTGTAAACCTTTAACCAAATAACTCCACAAGCGCTGAGGCCTACGCCAAGGTGCTGCATCCTGCGCCGGCGCGTCCTGCAGATGTGGCCTTTGTGGCTGACGTTTACGAGGCAGGTGGTTAGGGTTTAGGGTTTGGTTTCCAGAGAGTTTTAGAGATTTTGGGGGGACGATCTGTCCCATATACTCACGCTACAATCCCAACTTAGCATCCAGGATCATCTACCCGACGCCAGCTTTGCAAACAGGCTATATATGGGTGCTTCTTTCAGATCAAGCTGCGCCAAACCCTCCTTGGGACTTAGCTTGGACCACCTTAACTCTTTGGGATTCCCTTATATTCCTATTATAGGTACCTAAGGGCTGACCCCTAGCAGGGGTCCTAAGTGCCACGTAGTTCCTAAAGCACAGTATGTATGGGCCCCTAATATGGGTCTAGTAGGCCTTTTGAGGCAAGCTCCTGCAACCCCAAAGCTTAACCCTAATCCTTACACCTAAACCCTAAACCTAAACTCTGATCCTTAAACCTAGACCCTAAACCCAAAACCCTAAACCCTGATCCCTAAACCCAAATCCCTAAACCCTAAACCGTGTGGCAAAGCTCCTCCGTGGAGTGAGACTTACTTCCCCAGCTTCGCAGAAAAATCTGAGCTGCGTTTGGGCTTGTGGCTTCCCAGGGAGTCCAATACCCCTTCATTAAGGAATATGTAGGGGTTCTGTAGGGATTATATAAGGGGTATTGGGTTAATATAGGGATCATATGGGGTTTATATAGGGAGTATTATTTGGGTCCTTGGACCCTTAGAGGACTCATCCGGCTTATAACTGGGTTCTGAGTACAATTCGAGTTTGGCCCTAAACCCTAAACCCTAAACCGCTTATAACTGGGTTCTAAGTACAATTAGAGTTTGGTTCTAAGTGCCCCGGACATTCAAGCCGACAATTTCTAAATGGTACCCCGAAACTGCCCTAGGTAGGGTTTAGGGTTTAGGAAAACCCCAGGTTATAACAACACAAGATCCTGCAGACCCGTCAACTACCAATTTAGATGGCACAAGTGTTTCGTAATCGCCTGCCTAGGTACTAAACACCTAAACCCCAAACTCTAAACCCTAAACCCTAAACCCCGAACTCTTAAGTCTAAAGCCTTGACCCTAAAACCTCAACCCTAGATCCCCAACGTCAAGCCCTGAACCCTATGAACCCCTTAAACCCTAAACCTTATAACCCCTTATATAAGCCCTGTACCCTTTTTTTCCAGAATGGGCTTCTGGACCTTATAAGCGTCCTTCTCAGGATCCTAATGAAGGCAGATCACGGACTGAGAAGGTTAAACCTTAAACCCCAAACCCTAAATCCTCAACTATAGGGTTTAGAGTTTACGGCTTAAACCCTAAGCCCCTGAATCCTAAACCCTACACCCCAATCCCTAAACCCTATACCCTAGACCATAAAACCTAAACTCCAAATCCTAAACCCCAAACCCTAAACCCTATACCCTAAACCATAAAACCTAAACTCCAAATCCTAAACCCCAAACCCTAAACCCCAAGCCCTAAACCCTGAATCTTCAAATTGCACGAGGAAGCGCAGAGGCTAGGATCGGCAGCGGAGGCCCAAGCAAAGAGCTTACCGCTGACAGTACTTGGAAATGCTGGGTTCAAGGTTTAGGGTTTGGGGTTGAGGGAGTGGAGTCGAGGGCTCAGGGCCGTTATCATATGTATAAAGGTGATGTAGGGTTTATCCAGGGGTAATATACGCGCTTTCATATAGTGGTATCCAGGATTTTGAGTGCAGTAAGCTGATTTCTGGCCAGCGGGGGAATTGGGTTTGGGCTTGGATTTAGTCATTTGGGTGCAGGTTCTAGGGACTAGGGTATAGGATTCGGGTATCTTATCCCAATAACGGGGAACCAAATCGACAAGAACATGGCAGACGAGATCTAATCTGGGGTTTATACAGGGTTAGATAACTGACCTCTGGCGAGCAAGGAACCAAGGAAGTGAAAAATGGAAACTACCTTAAACCTTAAAACCCTAAACCTACTTTAGGGTCAGAAAATGCAAGCTAGAAAGTTCCAGGGGAGTTTGTGATGACTAGTTTCAGGATCCTGTTCATGAGTTCATGCTAAAACGAGGGGTGAGATAGCTGTAGACTTTCACTTCTTCTTTGCTGTTAACTAAGTTCGGTCACCAGTATTAAGGGTTGTGGGATTGGTGTCACCTTAATGTGGTCTCGTGCATACCATCATATAGACGTTAAACAATAGGGTTAAATTCGCAAGTACGGTAACTTGCTTCGCGTTCTTTAACAGCAACCCAGTGTTCGGGAGATCCACAGATTTCTCGAAACCCTAAACCCTAAAGGCCCATGCTGCAGAACGGAGGATGCTCCGTGTCCTTTCTTTTGGTATCATACTTATTTGGAAATCGGGAAATGGAGTCAAAGGACTGTTATGGGGTCTGTTATAGGATAGGATGTAGGGGCTACCACAGGAATCCATACCCCTCTCCTGACTAAGCATGAGCGCCAACGGAGAACTTGAAGCTACGTACTCGAGTCCGGCAAGTAATGTCATAAACTGCATAGACGGATGGTCGTAGTGTTAGCATCATATGATCTATAGTCTAAACTCCTTAAAGGGGGTTATATAGGGGATTATATAGGGAAGTACTATAGGGGATATTAAGGGGGATACTAGGAGTTTAGACAGTGGCTCATGTGATCTTACTAACCAAACCCTAAACCCTCAGTTCGAGCAAAACAAGAAGACTGCGCAGGTGGATGAATGGCATTCCCATAATTTCCACACTGTTCCTTGGACCGGCTTGGTGGTTGGTTTTCGTTCCCAGACAGCCCAATAACCCTCGCTTACCCTAAGGGTCCAAGAACCTTAGTAATCATATACTTACCCAAAACCTGTACTAAAATTACTATTACCCAAATCCCAAGTACCCAAAAAGTGGGTACATGGACCCTTAGGGTTAGGATGTAAATGATACTAGGATGCCTAATATGGTTGAAGGTATATGCCTTAACGGGCATAGTGGGCGTTCTTGGATGTTGCACCTTTTAGCATATGGGGTTTCTTCAGGGGCCTTCAGGCCCAAGGTGAGAGATGCGGAAAACAGAGGGTTTGCTAGGGTCCACTTACAAATCTGGTAAAGGAGGTGGGTGAGTATGGGGATTCAGAGGGCTTAGCGTTTAGGGTATTACGGGATCCACTCCCCACGCTCCCTCTGAGCACCAGAAACTTAAATGGTGGCTTACCTAGAAGATAGTCCCAAATTGGCTTGATTTCAGGCCATGAAGTTAGAATGAAATGGCCACGAAACCATGAGTTCCCTTAGTTCGCTTACCACACCTCCTATCCCAAGTCTTGCTCTTGTCAAGGGTGAATTGCGGGCTAGAAAGGAGAATCTGGGGATGGAGTTAAAGGGTGGTAGTTAGGAAAACCCATCACCGCTAATCTTGAGAGTGTAGAGCTGAGGATTTCTAAGCTATTCAGGGTTCAGGGTTTAGGGTTTAGGGTATAAGCCCCCTGAATGCTCAGGGGTTTTGAGTATTGATAGCATGCTTGCCATGTTGGGCATGTAGATCTTTCCCAAACCCTAAAACCCTAGACCCTAGAACCTCAGACTCTAAACCCCAAAGCCCGAAACCCCAAAACCTCAAACCCTAAACCCCAAAATCGCAGCCCTGGCGGCCGCAGGATGCGTAGGGACCTTGGAGGGAACAAATAACCCCGCTGTAAGGAACTTAGACTACCTGGACCCCTAAAGTATGTAGAATAATGACCTTTTGGGCTATATTTAGGGGTTTGGGGCCATTATTTTACATACTTTTTGGGTTTAGGTAAAGTTCATCAGGCCCCTGCGAAAGACTTAAGGGGGAGTGAAATTCCGATGTCGGAAACGGAAAGAAGCACGATGTTGCACAAGGTCTCAGAGAGATTGTTGCAGAGTGAAGCCCGCGCTGCGGAAAAATCCGGAGGCAAGAGCAAGCGCAAGGCAGCCGACCTGGACTTGCGGGAGCAGAAGAACAAGGCATTCAAGAAACTCCGTGCTGAGAACGAGAAGACAGTGTCTCTGGCCAGCAAGGCCCTGCGCCTCTTCGACCGACCCCCTCCCCCCCCACCCCCCCTAATGGTCCATGATGTCCATGATATAGAATAGGAATAACCTATCACCCCCCGTGCTGTGGTCCTGTGGTCTGAGTTTGGTGGTTTAATTGAGAGGTTTAGATTAAGTGTATAGAAGCTTATAGAGTTTATGGATGGGTTCTATCAGGTTTAAAGAAGGTTTCCAGACGGTTCATTAATTCAATAGCAGGTGTTTGGAGGTCTCAAGAGATGGTTGAAAAGGGTTTCTGAAGGTTTGCTGGAGCTTCATACAGATCTTATAGAAAAAATGTTTCTAGTTTGTTTTTTAAAGGTTTCGTTTTTATGAAATTGTAGAAGGTTTGCAGGGCGTTATAGCTGTCATAGACGGTTTGCAAAACGTTAGAGAGTTTTCTAGAGGGATGGTAGAGGGTTTAGGAAGGTGTTATAGCGTCGTTAGTGGAAGCTTATGAGGGTATCTTGCCGTGTGGTCCTGTGGTCTTGGGTAGTGAGGGTTTATATGCGTCTGCGCTCCGCGTTCCCAGCCCCCTGATGCTTCAAAGGTGTCAACAGTCACAGGGATGGGGCCCCTCGGGGTCGCCATCCTCGTAACTGTCATCGTTGTTGACGCCTGAAAGCTGCCTTCCTCGTA